>DWEI01000734.1:0-19714 GCA_018245875.1 Mysoria ambigua
TAACCGGTGAATCGTGGGAATGTTCTGCATTCCTCTGCCTGCCCCTTCGGGGATTACAGGCGTGAAGTTACGTTTTTATCATTACATGCATAATACGAACTATATTGCGACTGGTCCGTTGGCGCAGAGGTTAGCGAACCTGGTCGTTGCGCCGGAGGTCGTGGGTTCGATTCCCACCCAGAATAAATATATGTGTGATGAGCACATGTATTTGTTCTGTGTTTGCGTGTAAAAAATATCTATTTAAATATATATTTATATGTATATATGCAGTTTATCCCGTTCGCCCTGTTTTATGGAGGGCGGTGTACGCTTATATTTTTATATTTAAAAATCATGTGCCCTATTTTCGTATCGAATTCTAATAGATGTAGTGAACGTCTAAAATCAAGTGCATGCATGTGAATTGAATACTAAATGGGGAGGAGTCTATGATATTAACGATTAGGTACTCGTAAGTGCAATGTGATGTTGTCAATAATATCGTGTATGTAGAGAGTGTTATGACCGTTTCTGGGATCATCATTAGCAGCCTGTCTCAGTCCTGTACTGGATATAAGTTCCCTAAAGGACTTTAATCATAATCCCTACGGCGCGGGTGCTTGTTGGAGATCTTGAGGCACAAATTTTCACTTATGCTGCTGTAAATTCACACAGCTAAATTCTGTAGTATAGCTGTGCTCACAAATTTTACGTTATGGTCTAAGATTTCTTACGTAACCTATAATGTCCAAGCTTTGGAGGTAGGCAGAGAAGTGTATACTACAACGTTTCATCAATTTCGTCACAGATATAGACACCGAGCCACTACTAGAAATTTATGGTAGAAGTCTTAAGTTAGAAGAACGCAGTAGCCCATGATTTAAACTTAAGACCTTCGGCCACCAGTCACAATCGTAACTACTGGACCACAGGCTGTCGTGAGATCAATTAATAGTTTCTTTTCTGTAAAACATCGTGTCCAGCAACCCAATTACTCTACATGCATTATGCGTAGTGTCATCGTCAGGAAAATATACGTAAGAACTTATTGTGCAACTTATGTATCTATTTCTATAATATGTATAAACATAATTTGTATGGTTTATTTGTAAACACTCGTATCAATGTCCGCCAATACGCCATTGTATTGTGATTACACGTGTTTGTTCTTACCATTGTTCTCTTTGCATGTGATATTTCCGATACATTCATTCATATTACCTTCATTTGACTTTGGTTTTTAACTCTAAAACAAGGAAATTAAGATGATACATTATCTGTGCACCTGTTTTCTACAATAACTACGTATACAATTAATAAATAACTTGATTTACAAGAAAAAAACAATTCTTAACTGTTGTACTAACATACTCGATAATTAATACATGTTTTTCTGAATCGCTATAGAAATATCTTCGATATGTATATGTATAGATATAGTACGTATAAGTATATAGAGTGATATGTATCGTGTTGGTTTGATATTGTTGCAGACGTAGTGGAGAATGGCCCGGTGTCGAGCACGCCCGTGCTCACCGCCGTGCACCTGCCGCCGCCCACGCAACCTATACCCGTGAGTGCATCTTTAATGTGCAGTCAATACTGGTACTACGCAAGTGTTGTATTAAAATAGATATTTTTCGTAACGAGGGCGCCGTACGTTTTGCACCCAAAACCTCCAGACTAGAAGGTTTATATCTAAACCATTAGACCGTCAATGCTCTATCACGATGTACCTACGTACTATACATATTTAATAAATACCTTTCAAATCTATAAATAGTTTTATTCGGAAATGCAAAGGCGCGCTTATGTCGTCGATATAATTATATATAAAGAAAACGTGACCAGACAATTGTCTATGTCGCCTGTTCACCTGTGTACATATTGTAGTTTTTCGCAGAATTTTCATTTGTATCGTAACTTTTTGCGCGTCGGTGTTAAATTACATCATAGTTGTTCGTAAATGGTGAGCAGATTTTGTTAATAATGCTGCAAGTAAATCCAGTTAAATTGAACGTTTCATCAGAACTATTTCCGGTTGTCTAAAGTGAATCAAACAATCAAATCAAATCGATTAAAAGCGATATTTTAATGCTTATTATCGTTTTAGTTACAGACGACAAAGAGCGCTTCGTCGACTGCCCTGGCGGCGGCCATCGCGGCGAGTGCGGCCGAGCCGCCGTGCGTCTCGCCGCTGCCCGTCAACGGGCCCGCGCCGCACGTGACGCACGGGCCGCACACGCCGCACGCGCAGCATACGCAGCACACGCAACACTCGCAGCACACGCAACACACGACGCATACGCCACACCATATTCTTAATAAGTAAGTTCTTACATTTCTGTAGTTTTTTTTTCATCTAAAATTAAATGGGACATAATGACAGTTCCTAGTTTCATAATTGTGGAGTTGTAATATTTTGCATAATAATAATATTAATGATATAACAACGGTCGATACGCTCGGAACAGTGGGCGAGTAAGCGAAACGCCGAGCACGCCGTCCCTGAGCGGGTCGGCGTCCAACCCGGCGACGAACCCCAGCGCCGCCGCCAACGCGACGGGCGCGGCGCCGGCCGCCGGCGGCACCGCCTCGCTCAAGAGCATGGCGCAGGAGGCCGTGCACCGCGCCGGCCTCGACGCCAACCACCAAGTCACAATTGTGCGTCCCGCGGCTGCTTCTTGTGAACACGCACACGTGCATGCTACATGTGCACCTGTCACCACATGATCTCACACAACTGTTCACTCACATGCACAAATATGATTAATCTTTACGATTTTTATTTGCCACTGAGAATTATATTGCACTATTTTCTCCAGTTAATTAAAAAGACAAAAACAAATGGTTATTGTACGGTGGTCAGTTATTGTTGACCTTCTTGTGAAATTTCATTTTGAGGAGGATTTTTGATTTTAAAACAATATACAGTAGTATCGCAGGCGTTGTTAGGATTGTAAATCAGAATAACCAATTACTGACAATATTTGTATATTATGTATATTTTTTCATAGACGTATTTTGAAATGATTCATTTATATGTCGGCAGCTGTCGCGGCGCGGCGCGGCCACGGCGCAGGCGAACATCCCGCCGCTACTGGGAGTGGCGCCGCTTGGCCCGCAGCCCCTCAGTACTGTAAGCACATCCTTTTAATTAAACATAAAATAGTTTAAGTAGATGTAAACATGCAAAAAAAGATATTCAAGGGTGAGATTGCCGAAGATAGGCCTCGCTTAGAAGTATCGTGCCGTACGTATTTGTATCGCGTTTCGCGGCGATTTGCTCGTGAAGTTTAATCGAGAGGTTCGCGTCGTCCCGCAGGACAACCAGATGCAGTTCGGCATGATGGAGGCGTCGTACTTCCACATGCCGCACCCGTCCGACACGGAGCGCACGCGCCTGTACCTGCCGCGCAACGTGTGCCAGACGCCGCACTACTACAACCAGGTGCGTGCCGCCGCCCCGCGCCCCGCGCCCGCTCCGCCCCGCGCCGCCGCGCGCCTCACTCACGGCTCCCGCCTGCGTCTTCCAGGTGCTGTTACCTCACTCGGACTCCGTTGAGTTCTTCCAGCGGCTCTCCACGGAGACGCTGTTCTTCGTGTTTTACTACATGGAAGGCTCCAAGGCGCAGTACCTCGCCGCCAAGGCGCTCAAGAAGCAGAGCTGGAGGTTCCACACGAAATACATGATGTGGTTTCAGAGGCACGAAGAGCCCAAGGTCATCAATGAGGAATATGAGCAGGTCGGTTGACAAACTCAACTGTACGAATTTTAATCGATGTTAAATTGAGTGTTTATGATAAATGTAATGTAGTCAGTAGCGATTCGCGTGTAGAATGCACATTAGACACGTTACTTTACGAAGACCCGTTGTGTTCGTTTCAGGGCACATACATTTACTTCGATTACGAGAAGTGGGGTCAGCGGAAAAAGGAGGGCTTCACGTTCGAGTACAAGTACTTAGAGGACCGCGACCTGAACTGAGCCCGCCGCCGCCGCCGCGCACTTCTGTCATTCCGTTACGAGTATTATATTTATGGGTCGCGAGCAGCTCGTCTAATCTCTGTGATGATTACGAGCGAGCCGCAGGGCCGCAGAGCCGCCGAGCCGCAGAGCCGCGAGGGATCTTTTGTAACATAACTTCACTCTTCACTCCGGCTCGTGGCGCTCCCGCCGCCGCCGCGCCGCCGCACGGGCGGGCCCGGGCGCAGGCGGACGACGAAGCGAGATATCGTGTGATGCAATAAGTATAGTGCGGCCCCGCGGGGCGGTTTCGAACATTGTGATATCGGTTTAGGGTCCCGGTGCGTGCTCGGATGCGACGCGACTACCTTCGCTTTATTGGACTTGTACTGTACGGCCGTGTCGATGGAATCATGTCTTTTTAGAATCTCATTTGTAGGGAGCGATTGCCGTTGCCGATCGTGTATCGAGTTTGAACTCTAAAAGCAGCATGTATCGATCGGCTCCGAGTCCAGGTGCCTTTTAGACGCAATGTACCGCCTACTTTAAGCTATGTCATTGTAAGGGTCGAGTAGACCGACCCCGCCCTATTATCTGTATAACTCGATAGACCACCGAAGCTAGCCGCAGCGTCGGACGACCTCCGTGAAGCGTCAGGGTAGCGAACGTCGTAATCGCACCCGACGACGACGCCCACAGAGATGCCGCAGGTGAAATGCAAATTATTTTTGTACTAGAACCGACAGAGTCCAATAAATTTTTATGCTAGTCATACGAACGCAGCAGCGTCGAGTCGTCGTGTCACAATCGATCTATCGATTCGAGAGCGCTCCGGGTGATTTGTTTTAACTTGTTAGTAGCGAATGGAGTAGATTGAAATGAGTGTCCGAGCCGCCGCGCGCACCGCCCGCCCGCGCACGCGACGCCGCGGGCCCCTGTGGGACCGGTGACGACAGGTTTTAGCGTTGAGACTTTTGTGATGTGGGTGCCGAGACAGACACGGCTTGAGGTGTAATTGTGACGTACCTGATAAAAAATATGGAATGTGGTGAAGACATATGAAAGTTTTTGTGTCCGACCTAAAGTACCTTACAGGTTGCGACTTTGCACTCTTTCCCGGCGCCGATTTGAGGGCTTTGAGTCCGTATCTCGCCGTGTCGGTGCAAGGTTACGATCTCGTTTGTATCGAGCCGTTAAAAAAATCAATTATTGGGTGGTTATAATATATTGCTATTGCAAACCTGTATTCGTGAATTTACAACATGCTAGACTGTAAGTGT
The DNA here is from genome assembly GCA_018245875.1 of Mysoria ambigua. NCBI lineage: Eukaryota > Metazoa > Arthropoda > Insecta > Lepidoptera > Hesperiidae > Mysoria > Mysoria ambigua. The sequence continues at coordinate 5,230 of DWEI01000734.1, forward strand.
ATTCCAACTTTTTACATATAAGAAATGAAAATATCAAAAAATATAAAGATTTTTTGTATGAGCGCCTGGCGTTGCGGATACAATTGGTACTTCATGTCGGACGATATCATTATTTAGAGACTCGCAACGACGGTGGACGGTGCGCGCAGGGCGAGCCCTAACCATAGCTAAGGATCTCCAGTGTGTTTCTTTGTATCGAATACCCTTTCACCTCCCGCAGCTGGATTTCGATTCAGTTCAAGTCATTTACTATTTATTTACTTGTATGTATGGTTTGTACAGATGTTTTTGGAGCGCGAGGACCTCGTCGGACGCCGCGGCGCTCGCTCGGCCTGCGAGAGCGAGTCCGCCGCGTCCGACGAGAGCCCGCGCCCGCACGTGCTTCGTGTTAATAGATATTCGTCAATATTGTACATTACCTTTTTTAAGTGCATTTGAACCAAATTCGTTAAATTATGTAAGCTCGTACGCGATCACTGCCAGGCCGGCGCGGGGCGCACGTATTGTACTTACTTTATTGTGATATAGTTGCCGAGGGCCGCGAGGTGAAAGAGTACGGGGCGCGGGGCGCGGGCGGGGCGCGGCGGCGAGGCGCGCGATCTCGTTGATTCCGTGCGTGGTGTTGATAGTTTTCATTTTTGTAAAAAGTTACGTGCGAGATGAAATGTGGTAAATAATAATTTAAAAAATTATCTGTACAGTTCTATTTGTATAGAAGTAATAAATAACGATTAAAAGATTTAAAACCATGTTGTGAATTTCTTCTTGACGGTGGGCGGGCAGCGCGGGCCGCCGCGGGCTCGCATGTTTCTTATTATTTATTTTTTTATTTGGAGGCGTGACTGTTTAATTTGTAGAATAAACTGTAAGTAAGCATTGAAAGGCCTTGTTTGTTTGGACTGAAATCTAAAAATCATATTTATTAGTAACTTTTAAGTCCGCACACTCTGTGAAGAAAAATGTCTATATCTGTACAGTTAGTATATTTTATTTATTTCTATATAGTGTAACATTTGTAAAGGAATGTAAATAACATCTAATTTGGAGCCATACAATATTTATTTGGATCAGAAACAAGAGCAAGAGATAATCTCAAATCACATTCCTAGTAAACATTATAAACACTGATCTGCCGAATGTCACAAAAATTAAACATAGAAAGTACCCTTACATTCATTTAAAAAACAAGGTTATTGTATTTAACAAACACTGAATAGTGTTTGTTATTAAAAATAGTATGTACTATATTTACAAAAAAATTGCCATTACAATGTTACAAAAAGTGCAAAAAAAGTACAGATTGGAGTGTAATTAGATCTACAGATTGTGAAACATTTGTGATATTTTAAAACTTTTATATAAATAATAATGGAAAAAAAATAATTTACCTTATTGACTACATACACAGCTATCAATTCAATTATAAAAACATTGAAACTTGCAAACAAATAAGAAATGTCAGTCAAATGCTTCATCCTTTAATAACTTGTCCCTCCTCTTCCACCACTCCTGCTTCTTATCAAAATCAGATTTTTTTTTAGAATAAGATTACAAAAAGTAAATTTTATAGCTGAATTGTCTGAAAAATGGGTAATCTGAGGTTCATACCATTTGAAGTTTCTTATACCCTGTTTCATGACATCCCCATCACACAATTCTGTAGTCCTTTATCAACGTCGTCTCCCCATTTCAATAAACTGACACTTAACTATTCTTAATGCCACATTGCATGTTTATAATTTTTGTAATTATTATAATGTAAAAACATTCAAACAAAAAAGTATCATATGTAAATCTGTCTACTGTAGATGGCGCTGTTTCATTGTCCAACTATTATTTATTTTTAAAACTGTCACATGAGCTTTAACGTCTCAATAGCTCGTTCCAGCTTCTCCAGTTCGCCCTCGGAAGTGGCCAATTTCTCAATATTACTCTTTTGGATTTCAACGGGCACTTTAACTCCATAGTCGTCGGCGCCCATCGCTTGCTGTAACTTGTTGATTGTTTGTGATAACGTATCCTTCTTTTTTTCCAGTTTCGCTATCTCCTTCTGGGGATCGATGAGACCCTGAAAATATGGATAATAATATGTATGAAATGTGAGTTAAACGAATTGAACTGCGATACGAGCTAAAATAGATAAGTATGTCTCAACAATTCAAAACTCTCCTATCTCGAACAAATACCTGCGTGTGGATGACTTAAGGATATAGAAATGCATGGTAGGCCTTAGATATGGATAGATAGATGGATCATTCGGAGCCTTCTCCTTCTCCCGTAAGGGGCATATAACCTCTGGTCCCGTAAAAGCCGTAGAAACAATCATTTGTCTGAACAGTGTGGTCTGAATATATTAGACACTCATAAATGTGACTAATCTTAGAATTTTTGGATTCTATCAATTAATACAGATACTGATAGGTTGCAGTACATTTGGTTATCATATGCATTTTGGTATTGTGCCTGTCTTTAAATCTACCCTAAAATACATATCCCACCTTTAAGACTAAGTGCACTTCAATCTTGTCTGATACAGTCAATATTGAACAACCGGTAGGAGGCGCCTCGTCGCTCAGCTCACTGTTGGCCAACGATTGAACACTTCTAAACAGCTCCTTGAGTTCCGCCTCGTCGAGCTCCGGCGCGACGAGGAGATGGGCGGTGGTCTTCTGCTTATTAGTCAGGTTGTACTCGTAGCGAGTGGAGCGAATGAGGTGCACCATTTTTAGTACCGTGTCCACTTGCGCCTCCAGCCGCTCGTCGCGCCACGGCGTGTCGATTTCCTGAAAGTATACACAAAAATTCAGTCACCAAATAAGTGTCCTAATAAGTTCTAAAGGGATTCGGATTTTATAACTGGAAGGAGAAACACTCACGGTAGGATAGCTGGCCACGCATATGGAGGGCCAGGAGGCGTCGGCTCGCGGCAGGCGCTGGAACAGGTCCTCGGTGAGGAAGGGCATGAAGGGGCTGAGCAGCCGCAGGCCGCAGTCCAGCGCCGTGAGCAGCGTGCGCCTCGCCGCCGCGCGCCGCGCCTCCGCGCCGCGCGCGAACACGCCCTTCAGGTGCTCCTGCAACACGCGCCACGCTGCGGCTCGCCTTCTATGCCTCATATTCATAGTACTCCGTTCGAAAAGCAAAGAAACTTGTACATTCTGTAATATGCTTTTTGAATACAAAAAAAAAAAACAGATCGATATCGTTAAGACTATGTAAAGTGAAGTCCTTTCGAAGTTTTAACTTCAAATTGAAGCTTTGAGATATGCAACACGTTACATTAAACTTGGGAACAGCTTTTTGTATCATGTTGCTAAGTTTAAACAAGTGCTATTTTCGAAATAGTTGTTACTTTTAATCACACAAATCATTGTAACAGATTTAAACTTCCTTACGAGGTTCATTAAAAGTATTATGTTGCAAACAACATCAGAATGTCCATGCAAGTGAATGCAACAGAGGTGTTAGTGCGCCGGTAAGAGGGTTCTGTGTACCAAATAAACATCACACAGGTCGTAGAGCCACAGGTTGTAGCAGTGCGTGGTGGCGGACGGGAAGTCGTACGCGCGGAGGCCGGCGTTCACGCGCTGCGCGGCCAGCGCCAGGCGGGACAGCATCCAGCGGTCCAGCGGCGACAGGTCGTCGGGCAGCTCTCGCGCATGTGCCTGGAATAGACAGTGTATGAATGACGACTTATTTGTATTGCATCTAGATTGACTAGTAGAGAACACCATCAGGCATTAAGAGCGCCCTTTGTAACCAAACAATAAATAAATAATTACAATTAAGATAACAACTCAATTCAAAATTAAAGTAAATATTGCGAAACCAGTCATTGGCTTCGATAAATGATTCATTCATTACTTATTGAAACTAACTAGACACAAAAGTTGAATTTTGACTTTTTTGACATAGGTGTACTATTGTACGTAAAGGGGTCACAGCATCCCATATATGTACCTTAATCTTTGAAGCTAATCTGAAATAGTAGTGATGACTTGTAACTTGCCCATTACATTACTTGAGACAGCTATTAAAATTTGAAAAAAAAACCAAATTTATTTTATTAAACAAATATAGTTTTGTTTTAACCCTATATAACAAAAGTTTATAAGTCTGTATTTACCACACCTTGTATACCGCGTCCTTGGGGAAGTACATGAGTGCAAATTTGGTAGCGTTCCACAGCTTGTTGCAGAAGAACCTGTAGCCCTGCACGCGCAGGATGTCCAAGTTCAGGTCGCGACCTTGGGTCATCGCGCAGAGGGCAAATCTGCAAGCATTGAGATATTATATTGCAAAAATATTATGACGAAATATAAACAAGAAAAGGGAGTATAAAACCGAAACTTACAACTGATACCATAATTCCTGATTTTATACAACTATTGTGGTACAAGTTGTAACAGTTTTGTGCTTTTAACACTACGAATCTCCACCCTCCCCCTCCCCCCCTCGCCTACTTAGATTAGTATTCTCAATCGTACAACGGTGGCTAGTATAATAATAAGCGCCGCTGGCAGGCTTCAAATTAGTGGTTAGGTGTCCATGACATCCTTGACACAACTTTTAAACGTATCTGATAGTTATTTATTATATACAAAATGTATGCGTTGGACGGGATGAGGCTACGACGATACCTCAAGGCGTCCGTGCCGCACTCGGGTATGCCGTCAGGGTAGTCTTGCTTCTGCCCCTGTTTGGCCTTGTCGATCTCCTTGGGGTCCAGGTTGGAGGCGAGCAGCGCGGCGTGCAGCTGCTGCAGCGAGACGCCGCGCACCACGTCCACGGGGTCCAGCACGTTGCCCAGCGACTTGGACATCTTGCGTCCGTGCGCGTCGCGCACGATCGGGTGCAGGTACACCTCCCTGCCACGTGAGCTCGTCACTTCGCGCTCACATATAATAACGTCGACTTTGAACATTTATTCACCTTGTTTAGACATGTGATTAAGAAGGAATTTTGGTCCTGGGACAAAAGTGTGCTGGTAATGAATGTGAGTAGACTAAATTAAGACGGATACTCGAAGAAGAATGGATGGAACAAGTAAATTCTGATAACCACGAAATAATTTAGGACAGGGAATTGGTGACGAATCAACTGAGATATAAATATACAATCAATTAACCCTGCATGTCAAAACAAAAATGTAAATGTTGGAGGTTTAAACGGAGATTCTAAATGTGAGAAATGTCTCAGTAAGAAGTTATTATTATTGGCAACAACTTATCAAATATGAACATGCTTCATAGGCGATAGCCTTGCCGACTAGAGCACAGTGCTGCCATCTGTTAAATGACATTGGTGCCACTAGCCACGGGAAAGAAAACTTTTGTTAGCTCTTTATAAACTAAGCGCATTACGCGGTAGTCGTTGAAGTGTAGCGACATTGTTGGAAAATGGTAACAATCATATACAAAATACTTACTTGAAGGGTAATTTTCCAAGAAGCCTTTGACCGAAGAACACCATCCTCGCTACCCAGAAAAATAGGATATCGTGTCCTGTCTCCAGCAGGGTGCCCGGATAGAACGCCTACAACAACACATGAAACACAATGAAATGAGGATAGTGAAAATTATTGATACTAATAAACTTGGTCCCTTAAGGGCACCATGAAGTAGGCGATAAACCTATTGGCATACACAGTTAAAGTCAATATAAGTTAATCTTGCAACGAAATGGTATAGATTATAGACAACTCGACCAACGAGGTAGCGAAAACAAATTTTTACTAAACATTTTGTACATATCATCCACACTTCATTTTCAATTTCAAAGCCTGTAACTTATTTATATCAATATATAGTATTCTATGCATTTAGATATTTACGCAATGGGAAATATAAAAGAAAGAGATCATCATAAGAACCGGACCTGCAAGTCGTCCGTGTTGTCGGGCCAGCCGAATATGGAGAACGGAAACAGGCCCGAGGAGAACCACGTGTCCAGCACGTCCTCGTCCCTCGCCAGGGTGATGTCCTGCGCCGGCACCTTGTAGCGCTCCTCGGCCTTCGCGAGCGCCTCGGCCTCCGTGTGCGCGGACACCCACAGCTCCTCCTGCTCCTGGAAACATGACAGTGCGGTCAGCTTATAAGTAACAGCTGTTTAGCTTGGAACAGAAACGTGTATTGTGGAAGTTTTCCAAGTGACCGACACGTCGAACTAACCAACATCTGCAATATATATCGAATCGATGTAATATTAGGGTCATTTCATTGATTCCAACAGCTCGCACTAAAAGAGTGCTGACTAAACACTTATGTGCATTTTATACGATTTTATTTAGGCAGACGCTTTACAATAATAGGAAAAACAAACTGAGATAAAAAACACAAACATATATGAATAGGTAATATTAATAAGTTATCATGTGCTATGGGCATGAAATGTGCTTATAAACGGCTAATATATCAGCAAACAATCTAATCACAACAGGAATTATATTGCACAACACCAATGCAAAGTAAAATAAAACGTGGAACAAAATATGTCACCTTTTTATGGGTAACGCAATTTATGCACTTGCACCTTGGAGATACGTGTAGACCGCCTACTGTGCTGTCCGCCTGCGCGGTCCTTTGAAGCGGAATGCAATTGTATAAGCGGTAACGATACTCATGCAGTGCCTAGCGGTTTGAAATTTAGCTTCATTCCGGAGGAACAGGTTCAAATTTTGGCGTGACATATTTACAAAATGTGCGTTTTAAGGTCAATTATAAATTGTTATAACGATGAAGGAAAACAACGTAAGGAAACCGTCACATATTGGACCCGTCTCATTCTGAGAGAAGACCGGTGCTCTAATAGAGGAACGATAAAACATGCGAAGGCAAATATTATAATACACAGCTAAAAACGTGCTTGCAGCACTTATTTTTAAAAATGGTTATCTGTACTGTGATAATAAAAGCAAGTACTTGTATTTATTTTATTCAACTGCAGAGTGCATCATTATAGGTATCCACTATATGGGTGGTCCTGTAAGCAAAGCTTGGCTACACTGCCGCTAGTTATATTAAACAAACATTTGTTTTGTTTGACAGAAATAACAATCCACATAAATGTTCAATGGATAAAGAAATTTGTAGTCAAACTTTACTATTAGCGGACATTCATCATCATTAATTTTACAAAATATCACATAACATACAATATTAACGCTTGACTTTATGACTTTTTAGGAAGAACTAGTAGCTACGTGTGCGGAGAGCCTAACACTAATGTCATCTTCCTCTGGCACTAAACAGCGGGGGACATTCAATGCGCTCTAATATACTCAATTGAGTCGCATCGTCGGTATGCGCGGGTCAGTTCTGTCCAATTGATCCGAGGGCCTCGGTGCAACTGAATGATGAGTTACTTTATATAATTTCTTTAATTTAAAAATATTGTGATGCCAGAAATTTAAATACGAAGTACTTTAGGTATACACTTGAGGACGTGCACGGTCATTTGTGCGTTATTATATAAAATATATAGTAACCTATCTATTTTTTTATTCCGTGTTTAATAGTACTAAATATATTACATCGTATTTACCCTGGATATAGGTTTTGCTTTGGTACAGAGAGAACGCTGAGGGAGAATTCGGGGCGTCTCGAGTTTCTATTAGGCTAATTAAAAATTAGGGTTTATACCTTTATTTTATTTTATAGATATCTAGCAAATATTTGGATATAAACAATAAGGCTTAGTTCACATGACCGGGCACTGCCGCGTGAAGCCGCGTGGAAACAATCACAAGACGGCATGTGTACGCGCCGCAGTCTGCCATCACCATACATCCAGAACGCATGTGGAGGAGGCAATTTGTTTATGGATTTATCGATTTATACCGAAACTGGACATGTCGGAGAAGAAGACAGACGCGATGCTGGTTGGTTGTATTCCATTGTAAGTGAAATACTTACTTCAAGTCTTTTTGTAACTTTATATCTCGACCTAAGACTACACGAAGACAGTTTTTTTATTTACTTGAGGATTTCGGTTGCATTTTAGATTTTGTTGTATAACTGCATTGAAAATGACTGAAAACCCAGAGAGGGGACTATAAAATATTATATATGATCAAGAGAAAATTTTCTCAATTTTGTTGATAAGCAGATTGATAGACACGTCTTCTATACTTTTCTTAGATTTCCTAAATCGAGTGCATCAACTGAACAGGTCGATACAATTTTGTATAAATTGAACCGCGCGGCTGGCCCACGGCGCTGGCCCGCGCGGTACAAGATCAAGCGCGAGGGCCGCGGCGCGCCGCGCGGTTTTGTGAACAATATGTTTAGATTGATGTTGTACCGCGCGGCTGATAGTTACGAGCGGTAATGTAACCTTGGGCTAACTCTTACTCAGCATGATATTGAACCCTAGAATAAGCAAACATAAGAGAGACATAAAAAACATCGCATCTTACAAGCCTTATACACTACTAAAAATGTAGCGGGGAAGTTAGCATGCGATAATGAACTATGAAAACTAGTAAACGCGCTATGAGCACACGATCAGTTCGTGCAACGTACGGCATCGGGGGCGTGTCGCGCGGCGGGGCGGGGCGCGGCGCGCGCGCGGGGCCGGCCACGCCCCTTCTTACGGCCAGAGCGCGAGTATCGCCGCCGGTGGCTGTCGCTCTGCCCGGCTTCCTTTCACAACCATAAAGGACCATATCATATATACACTAGTAGTCCAGCTCATTGCATCGTTCAATATTTCGTAGTTGGTACCTTGCGAATAATTGCGAATAAATCCATTTTCATGGATCACTACATAGAATAAATACTTACGCTTAAGTCTGAAAAGTGTTTCCTATGCCGAAAATTGATTTGATCATCCACTTCTGTTGGCTGGTTCCGTAACTCTGGGCTCGTTAGCAATCTTATTGAGCACTTTGGACTTGACCGTTAGATGTGGAATTAGTAAATCATTAGTTAGGAATTACGTTATACATTTTTAATAACTACTCACTTTACTCTCCGGCAGGGTGACCCTGTAGGCAGGGATGCGATGGCCCCACCACAGCTGGCGCGAGATGCACCAGTCGCGAATACCCTCCATCCAGTGGTACCAGGTCTTTTCATGTACGTCCGGGATGATTCTCAGTTCGCCCGATTTCACCGCTGAAATCGCATCCGCCGCCATCTTGTCGCATTTTATGTACCTGTTTAGTAACGATAGGTAAAATAAATTAATGTCGATTGCCATGAACTAAAACGTGTCTTCTTGGTCATTTAAATGTAAATGAGTTTCACGCCTGTAATCCCCAAAGGGGTTGGCAGAGGAATGCAGGACATTCCCACGATTCACCGGTTACGTTTTCGTCCCACTATGTAATAGGTGGTGAGCCTATTGCCATGCATCGGGCACATATCCAGACCCTGAACCACTACGAGAAATTTCAAATTAGAAAATTTTATTGTGTTCGACCCGGGAATCGATCCCTAGACCTCCTGATCGGCAGTCGCACTTGCAACCAACACGACCAATGAGTAAATAAGTTAATTAGATAAACGCGTAATGGAGACACAATTATCGGTTTTTATACTAAATAAATATATTTATATACAGCCATTAGTATTGTCGGCTGAAATATACCCATCGGATGAAATGAAGAGAAAACAATTACAGTTATATAAAAAGTATAAAGCACTCACCACTGCGGTTTGAGCATGGGTTCCACGACGTCCTTGGAGCGGCTGCACAGCGGCACCACCATGGCGTGCGGCCTGGTCTCTCGGTACAGCCCCTTCTTCTGCAGCGCGCTGAGCACCTCCCGTCTGGCGTCGAATCGTTTCATGCCCTGGAGAGATCTAAATATTTGTAGGAAACGTTGAAGTAAGTGTAGGTGGCGCCATCGGAACGTTTACTAATATTAATGTGTATCAAGTATTAATGTGTAATCAAGTAATATTTGTAAGGTGAGATAAACGTAGATGGCGCCACGAGAAGATTGACTAATGTTTATGTGTTCGCGGAGCCACCGACCGAGAACGGCCCGCAGTTGTCCAGCAGCCTGCCCTCGTCGGAGAGCACGGTGACGAGGGGCAGCGCGTGGCGCTTGCCGATCTCGTAGTCGTTGGGGTCGTGCGCGGGCGTTATTTTCACGGCACCTAAACAACACGCGAGACGAATGTACCTCACTATCCCGTACTTAAACAATAACACCTATTTAAAAGATAAAAGAACGCCTTGCAACAAACTCGAGCTCGAAACGTATTGATGGCGGTAAACGGCAATAGGTTCACTCGCTGTTCCATAGTTGCATGTAAACTTAACTGATGAAACATCGGAGCGTACTACACACGTCCGCCTACCTCTTTGGGGATCACTGGCGTTATGTTACGTAGCAATCTAAATATTCCATATGTATTTTGACACAGTGTTATACAATCTAGCAGCATTATAATCTTACACAACTATCATATTTTCAATAATTCAAGAAGTCAATAAGTCATATTGAGCAACGTAATTAAGTCACGATTCGCATAGGCGAGGTATAAAATGTTTTCAAAGAAACGTGCAAAGACAGCCCTCTTTCAAAGCAGGCGCTGCATTGACCACTCGCCACGTATCGCTAATGCCGATAAGCGAAGTGCCCAGTGACCGCCCGGCGCGCGGCAGCCCGTGCTTGGACCGTTACACTGAGCAGTGGGAACAATTCTCGCACGAGCCTCACAATATGAACAATAATCACCCGTGCCAAAATCCATGTCCACGTAGTCGTCCGCTATGACGGGCAGCTTCCTCTTTACCATCGGGTGTGTCAGATGTTTCCCCACCAGATGCTTATACCTAAGTTTAACATTGGTTGGAAGTTAAGACAAAATAATGCTTGAAATGGGCAATAATTTAGTGTTTTTGTTTAATCGTAAATAATTGGCACACTACAATGAAAAAAGTAAAATATTTTGTACTTTTCTCATTACAACGGGCCAACTATTCGTTAATTTTATGACATAATCTTTAAAACATTTTTAATTTATAAATAAACAAAAATGTTTTAAAATTAATTTGTTACAAAGTTCTTTAATATAATTAAGGTCAATAGTTACTTATGATCAACTAATTAAACTAATCTGGGAAATTTCTTTAACTCTTCTACTTCACTTGAAGTAACCGTACATAGTTTTGTTCAATTAATAATTATATTAAGTTTATTAATTGATAATTAATTGATAATTGGTGATAAATTACCATCATCGTCTATAGACATTTGCAACACTATAAAACTTATATGAAAAATAAATGATGAATCAAAAACGAAAGACTGGTGCTTCGATACAAGTACTTAAATAAAATGTACCTTTCGTCCTTGGGGTTGACGGCTACTGCTACGTCGCCGAGCATGGTCTCCACGCGCGTGGTGGCCACCACCAGCTCGTCGTCGCTGTCCTCCGCGCGGTACGCGAACAGCACTAACACCCCAAATTCCACCTGACGTTAGGTACGTCATTGTTTAAATATAAACCTTACATCAAACCGAAATGTACAACATACCTCATTTAACATAAACACATAATTTCACAAGAACAGCGGACGATATCAGCAGAGAGTATCTTCGATATCTGCTTAAAACATGGACAGTTTCCTGATGGAATTATAAAACGCACACCTTGTGGTCGTATCCCGGTATGGCCAGCAAGGTGCGGCCGGGCAGCTCCACCTTGTCCACCTCGATGTCGGAGATGGCGCTCTTCAGCGAGCACGACCAGTTGACGAGGCGGCTGGCGCGGTACACGTCGCCCGCGTCGTGCAGCCGCACGAACGCCTCGTCCACGGCGCGGCACATGCTCGGGTCCATGGTGAACCGCTCGCGCGACCAGTCCACCGACGAGCCCAAGGAGCGCAGTTGCTCGCAGATTCTCCCCCCTTTTCTGTTAAATTCGATTGTGCTGATGACATCTGAGCCGTAAATGTGTAAGTTGTGTGTGTATGTAACTGTGTTGTGACTATACAGGTGGCTATTAAACGCAACGTCACGCCTGTCGTCCCCGAAGGCATAAGCTGAGAAATGTAGTGGACTCCCGCGTTATGCCGGATTTGTTTTACCTCCCAATAGGTGCCGAGCCAATAGCCATTCACCGTCACACCTCAAGACTCTAAGCCACTTTTACAATACCTAATTTAGAAAAATCTATAAGTGCCCTACTAAGGGTTTTAGCCTAAGACCTTTTGGCTGTCGCATTTCCAATCAACACGACCAACGAAGTAGTCAATTAGCTTTTATTAAAAACACCTACATATTAAGATTATTATTTAATATTTTGAATAAATTCAATGAGCAGAAACACCTCCATGTTTGGTCATGAAGATGTTTTTATAGCAACAACACTATTATATGAGTACATATTTAAATTTATATGTCAGGATATTAATTCGCAAATACATATTAAAGATATTTAGATTTAAATTGAATCTGAAGAATTATTATGAATGTTCCTGAACAAACACTATGCAAGATTCAAATAAAAAATTATTTTTACTCGTTCTTCCATTCCCAGACACGCTTGATGAACTCCTCCCGGCCCAGATCGTGTCGCGTCAGCTTCTCCTCGCGCCACAGCTTCCTCTCCACGACCACCTGAGTGGCGATGCCGGCGTGGTCGCAGCCCGGGTTCCACAGTGTAGTTCGGCCATTCATTCTGTTAATATATGAACAGTACTCCTTTGTATCATATCAATCAATCGGTTATTTCATGCTTCATCTTTTTGTGTGACAATGTCGAAAGACACAAAACTGTGAACTGACTGGGTGTGAATATATAACACTGCTGCAGATTGGCCATTGCTAATGTGTCTCAACACTTGATCCTCTATGGCATATATTTTAAATATGCAATGCCCATACAGGTTGACAAATTACAGTAATTCCCTTAAGCCACAGAAAGGCAAACACATAATAATTAAATAAAAATACTAGATTTATAATTTAGCAAAAGGGAAGGGAAGCTTGAGAATTATTCGAACTTTTCAACATTTCATACCTATTTGAAGTAAAGTTTTTTGATGGTAACATTAAAAGTAAAAAATATGTAGGCTTCAATTAGAAAGTGGTTTAATTAATTATTAGCATTTAAAATAGCAATAAATGTCAATTTTTTGAAAAAATGAACATGCCTAACTTTCTCACTGAAATTGTGTTTATATTGTAGTGAACTTTGTTTTCCTCCTTTAGCTGGTAACCCACAGAGTAAGAATTTGTGAACTCCCATGTGATAGCAACCCACAGATTTAAAACACTCCTCTACAGGTATCATCATCAAGCTGATCACACCTCATAGATATTCAAACAGAAAACATGGTACTACATATTTATGAATAACCAGTTACCTGTGCCACCTGGTAATGGCATCCTCAACTGCATTTGTGAGTGCATGACCGAGGTGCAGTGTCCCAGTAACATTGGGTGGCGGGATTACCATCACAAACTTCCCCTTTGGATTTTCTTCTAATACTGATTTCCTCTGCAACAAAAACACAATCTTTATATACATGGTGCATCAACCACAAATAATTAAATAACAAGGAATAATAAATTAATTGTATGAGATCCACTAAGAAGGTGATAGTGTGTGTTTCATATGTTGGGCTAAATAAATGAATATTACATAAGAAAGGCTATAGAAACACAAGTACAATTTCAAGTAAAATGTTCAGGTGACAAAAGTAACTTACTCACAGAAATGCATGGAATTGAATATGAGAAAGATATATTAAATAATAAGATATATTAAGATATATTTTAATTCTATACAGACCATATCCAATGATTTGCATATAGAATAGTATATACAGGAAAGAAAAATAATGAAGAACAAATAAACAATATTAATTTTTGACATCAAATGGGTTTTAAACATTTCATTATCATTTTTCAATATGCTAAATGTAATAACTTTTTTATATGTATGTTATGTCTTGGCACTTTTCAAACCTCTCTGAGGAACCGAAATGGATAATAGGTATTATTTCTGATTTCCAATAACCCTCATATTATTTCTCTATGTACTTACCCCATATTCAGGTTTGAAGAAACCCTCCTTCTCCCACCATGCATACCAAGCTGCTTCTACATATTGTGGGCTGTAAGATTCAGGCATGTCTCCAGAAATGTCTTTCTTTTCACCTGGTGCAGTGTTGGCTGTATATACTGCACTTGCCTTCACTTCTTTTACTTTTTTCTGTTAAATTGTAAGCAAAAATTATTTTAAAAAAATATTTATAAAAATACAATAGTAGAAAGTTGAATTATTTTATATTCTCTAATTATGCTATGATTGTAGTTCTACATCATGGTCTCCTATATCATGTGAATAAAGGACATCATGATATGTTAATCTCATATATAACATGTATATATGAAGTTACACAACAAGTTTCAGTATTGTATGACTTTAAATTGTTTAGTTTTTATGTGGCATTTATTCTATGGCACGATATAGAGAGAATAAATCAATTATAATTGGGAAGAAATAATAATTTTATAAAATAT
>DWEI01000735.1:0-19707 GCA_018245875.1 Mysoria ambigua
ACGTAACCGGTGAATCGTGGGAATGTCCTGCATTCCTCTGCCTACCCCTTCGGGGATTACAGGCGTGAAGTTACGTTACTTAATGCGAATCGTAAGACGGAATCGTAACCAGAGGACGGAAACGATCACTTTGTGTTACTTAGCACGTGCGACATTTATCTGTCTTCACAAACATTAACCTTCGTACACATCTTCAGGTTAGGTCTCTTACGGGGTAGGCAAAGAGCACAGAATTAAGTTAATTAAAAATTAAGTTTTTAATTATAAGGAAACTAACATGGCCGATACTATGAAACTAAATTTTGTGTATCTAGTGAACAATGCACATTACGGATGTTTGAAAATAAATAAAACGTTGGTACGTTTGTATGCGATGAGAGCACGACGCGGCGTCGGCAGGTGTGCCACGCCAACCCGGCCGAGCGCTCGCGCTTCATCCGCACCGTGTACGGGCTGCTGAACGCGCCCAGCGCCGCCGTGCGCTACGAGGCGGCCGGCACGCTCGTCACGCTGTCCAGCGCGCCCGCCGCCGTCAAGGCCGCGGCCGCGTGCTACATCGACCTCGTCGTCAAGGAGAGCGACAACAACGTGAAGCTCATCGTGGTGGGCCGCCTGGGCGCGCTGCGCGCCGAGGGCGGCGAGGCGGCGGCCCGCGCCCTGCCCGACTTGGCCATGGACGTCCTGCGGGTCCTGGCGTCCAGTGACTTGGACGTCCGCAGGCATACCCTGCAGTTGGGTACGCGATCTGTTGGTTGTTGATTTAATGTCTTCATAGAAATTAAGTAGATAGTCTTTACGAGGCTGGAACCTCTCGAAACTTTGGGATCAATACCCAAATAGTGCCGTCGAAGCTACCTATTGTTATATAGTGGTATATCTTATAGTTTTTTTATTTATTACATATTATATATTTAAAATATATTATCATCATCATTATCAGCCTATTGCAGTCCACTGCTGGACTTAGGCATCCCCGAGGCGGTGACGCCTTTAATCTGTGCCTAGGCATACTCTCTATAGCGCCGGTTTAGTTGTCTCTTAGGACACCTGTATCCCCGTACGGGGCAACATGCAATCTGAAACATTGATACTGGAACAACGTAAAGATAAAGGGGCCTTAACATTTGTCAATGCGACGGACGGACGCCGCGCAGCGCTGGAGCTGGTGAGCGCGCGGCACGCGGAGGAGCTGGTGGGCGTGCTGCGCAAGGAGGCGGCGCGCGCGCACTGCGCCGACCACGACGACGCCGCGCGCTACCGCCAGCTGCTGGTGCGCGCGCTGCACCGCGCCGCCGTCAAGGTGCGTCGGCGGCCCGTCCAGCGAGCCTGTGTCATCTGAGCTCCTTTTTTGTTCACACATAACATTTTTAAACATTGCATAATAATTATGTATTTGTGTGGTGGCCTAAGATACGTTTTTGCACACGGGATGGTGGAGCTAGTGTCCGTGTTAGTTCCCCGAGGTGGCGGGCAGCGTGGCGCCCGCGCTGCTGGAGATGCTGGGCGACGGAAGTGAGCCGGCGGCGCAAGACGTTATGCTGTTCCTGCGCAACGCACTCCACAGCTTCCCCGACCTTCGAGACAAGATCTATGAGGTAAATACTTCCTTCTGTAGTACCATATTGCTGTTTATAATTTATATTTTTGATCACAAGTAATAAATGTGTGCCGGCGGTAAATTTTCTGTGATGTATAGGCATACAATATTCTGTAATGTATACATTTTTTTACCCACAAATTAATATTCATATTCATTATTGGTTTGTACCAACATTTAGAATCAATTTGGGAATGCAATAAAATATATTTACTCGCACACATATGAAGTAGAGAATGTGGATCTCAGAAAGTGCTGGAGGCGGTGAGCGCGATCAAGGTGGGCAAGATCGCGCGCTCGGCGCTGTGGCTGGTGGCGGAGTTCGCGGACAGCGAGGAGCGCGCGCGCGCCGCGCTGCGCGTGCTGGCCGCCGCCGTGCCCGCGCGCGACCCCGCCGCGCCGCCCGCCGCGTCCTCCGCCGCGTCCTCCGCCGCGTCCTCCGCCGCGCCGCCCGCCGCGCCGTCCGCCGCGCCGTCCGCCGCCTCTGCCGCCACGCCCGACCAGGTGCCAGCGACAGTCTGATGTTGCGCTAACCTTCGTTCTCTTAAAGTTTCCAGTTATTACGATACTCCAAAAATGGGATAGAAAAGCGACGGAATTCAAGTAAATTCAAATCAATTGACATAGTTATGGTGAGGTACTGCTAAATATGTAATTGAAACAGACTTGCTTTAGATTGCTTCGTGTCCGCCGTTTTTACCATGAGAGCGGCATGTTTAATGCAATTTCCATGTTATTTACTGGCGAAAAATATTTCGATGGGATTGGTAAAAATATTCCTCTCTATTTATGCTAGGTTATGCTCGGAATAGCACGTGTCTGCTAAGTAAGGTTAAACCATGATGTCCCAAGTGTATTAATAAGTGCCCATAGAACACAGTAGTGGGCGGGGTCGTGCGACTAACGCGAGCGGCGCCCGGCAGGCGGGCGGCGGCGAGGCGGCGCGCGCGGCGCCGGCGCGGCGCCTCGTCACCAGCGACGGCGCGTACGCCACGCAGTCCGCCTTCAACCTGCCCGCGTGCGTGTCCACTGCCTAGCCTTTGAGATCGTTTGCGCTGTTTATTATTCCTATTTACGCTCAAATTCGTGTACTGGGCGCACTTATACTCAAGACATTAACAATAAAACTCTATTCTCAAGACATCTCCACATTTACAAAAAAAGACGTAGAATGTAGTTATACTGTTCTCGTTATTTGTGTTGAAAAAATTAAAATTTTAACATTTTTTTTAGATAAACTATTTCTTTATATTACTTTAGTTTTAGATTATCAAAATTATACTACCATGTTAGTCGCATTTTGTATCTCGTTTCTTCCTTAAAACTTTTGAAAACATTGGAATTGTAATGCGATATAAAAACTCGAAGAATGAGCAGTAGCGAGTGAGCAGCAGTGAGTGACCGGAGTGGTCCGCCCCGGCAGCGACGCGGGCGCGCCGGCCGGCGGCGGGCTGGCCCACGCGCTGCGCGACGGCGACAGCTTCACGGCGGCCTGCGCGTGCTCCGCGCTCGCCAAGCTGGCGCTGCGCCTGGCCGCGCCGCGCGACGCCAACCGCGCGCTGCAGCTGTCGGCCGCGCTGCTGGCCTACCACAAGCAGAACGCCGGTGAGCATGCCGCGTGCCCTTCTTCTTGTGATCGTTGATGAGTTAAGAACATCATTACGGCCTTTGATGGTTCAATTCTTCAGTGTAAATTATTTTTCAAGTTATGTCCATGGCGAGGGAGTGTTCAAGTATTACGTAACGCAATTTTTAAAGATTCTCGAAATGTAACGCGGCGTAACATTTTTCTGTGCCCTGTAACATCCAAATGACTATTTCTATCTTAAAGTCATATATAAGTTGAGTAAAGTACTGCTAATGCCCTAAAATAATTTTGCGGAAATAACAAATGAACAAGACATTTCTAAGTCGCAATAAAACGCATCGGAACGTTTAACAAGACCCGCCTCCGTTTAAATTGCGTCAAGTAAAACTTGAACGCTTCCTGATCGAAATTAAGACTTATTTCGAAATCGACATTAGCGATCGCAAACATGTGTCATGACAATTTATTTAATAGTACAGATATAAATTGTTACCAATGATTAGCAACATGACGACGATAATGTGACCGCATGTCGATAACGTATTATTTATCGGATGTAAAGTGCGGTTTAAAAAAGCGGCTCTGGGCGCGCTGCGCGCAGGCGGCGGCGGCGGCGGCGGCGGCGCGGCGCGCGGCGGGCTCACGGCGGACGACGCGGAGCACGGCGCCACGTGCCTGCGCGCGGCGGCGTCGCGCCCGCCCGTGGTGCGCCAGGCGCTGCTGGCGCGCTCGCGCGCCGCGCTGGCCGCGCTGCTGGCGCTGCCCGACCGCGCGCTCGCCAGCCTGCTGCCCGACGCCGAGGTGCGCCCTCCCGTTACTGCGCCATGTTCTGCACGGTGCGCACTCGGCGCGCTCTACTTTTATAAATGTTAATGATTTCGGTTTTACTTCTAGTTAAGTTCTAGCGTGTCCTCATTTGAACCATTTAACGATCACGGTAGAGCTTATTGGTTTATTTTAATATATTTGTATGCTGTGATTCTGCGAGGTGGCGAACACAAAATGAGTATTACATAATAAATCTAATAAGCGTTGTACGGACGCATGCCAGTCGAATAAATATAAAAAAAATTCATACAATTCCAAATATTATTTGTAATATCATTATTGACCTGTTCCATTTCATATCGAGAATAGATTTCTCGCGATATGTGTAATCGCGTGTTATGGTCGCTTAGCCACATTTAATTTCGACCTGCCGCCTTTCGCAAATATCTTTCCCCCGAGAACGACCCCGTCGGCTCGCGGACTAGATGTGCGGAGTGCAAATGTAGCAGGGAGCATAGCGTTAACGCACCGCCACTCGGACACGGCCCGAGAGCCCTAGCGGCGCTGGCCGGGGTGCGTGCGTGCGTGCGTGCGAGTGCGAGTGTGCGTGCCGCGGCAGGAGCGCGAGGCGCCGCCGCAGAGCCGGCGCGTGGACGTGGAGGCGGGCATCGTGTTCGGCGCGCTGGCCGGCCACGCCGCCGCCGCGCACCACGACGTGTTCGAGCTGTCGCTCACCAAGGCGCTGCAGGGTACGCTCTTCCCTCTCCTGCGGCGAGCGGGCCGGGCGGGAGGGCCTGAGTTCTTTGGTGACATGGGTGGTGCCGCGCGGCAGGGCGCAGCGCGGCGTCGTCGGAGGACCGCGGCAAGCTGTCCAAGGTGACGCAGCTGACGGGCTTCTCGGACCCCGTGTACGCGGAGGCGATCGTGGCCGTCAACCAGTACGACATCGTGCTGGACGTGCTGGTGGTCAACCAGACCGGTGAGTGGTCGCGGCGCGAGGTCGTCGCTCGCCAGTGGTACTATGCTTCACCATTGTTAACCACGATAATAAAAAATAATAAAAACAGGGTAGCTATTGTTCCCCGCCTTTGGAGGTCCTTACAGATCGTGTAAATTTTAAACAATTCGACGCGGCGAAGTAGGAACATCTCAAAGATAAGATTTCAAAAAAAAATTTTTTAAACAGAAACACCTGCCTAAAATGTTGTACATTTTATTTTAATCGAAAGATTACTTCGAAAAATATCGTAGCTGAAAATGTTCGAGCGAGGCGTTCTTTCGTGCTCGCCATGTATTGTCCACCCGCCACTCGTCGGGCGCAGACGACACGCTGCAGAACTGCACGGTGGAGCTGGCCACGCTGGGCGAGCTGCGCCTGGTGGAGCGGCCGGCCGGCGTGGTGCTGGCGCCGCGCGACTACGCCACCATCCGCGCGCACGTCAAGGTGGCCTCCACCGAGAACGGCATCATCTTCGGCAACATCGGTACGCGCCGCGTCTTGTCGTCGGACGACGACCGGTTATCTTCATCGGAGGTTTAATATGTTCGACGATATCGGTGGTGTGGCTGTACGCGGCGCTGTGGCAGTGTACGAGGTGGCGGGCGCGGGCGCCGGCCGCGGCGTGGTGGTGCTCAACGACGTGCACATCGACATCGTGGACTACATCCAGCCCGCGCTCTGCTCCGACGCCGACTTCCGCCAGATGTGGGCCGAGTTCGAGTGGGAGAACAAGGTGCCTCCCTCCCACCGCCCCCCCTCTCTATCTCTCATGTACTTGAAAAATATTTAACAAATATTAAGTTCTC
The DNA here is from genome assembly GCA_018245875.1 of Mysoria ambigua. Lineage (NCBI taxonomy): Eukaryota > Metazoa > Arthropoda > Insecta > Lepidoptera > Hesperiidae > Mysoria > Mysoria ambigua. The sequence continues at coordinate 5,760 of DWEI01000735.1, forward strand.
AATTTCGAGTTCCTGTGCCATCTATTATTAAGTAAGTACACCTATTATTAACTACATAATTAAACGAATACTTGCAAGTATACAATGGAAATTGTCTAAACTTGTCCCAATAATATTCTACTTTCACTACTATTATTAGTTATAAAATTGTGATGAACACTTTTGTATTGGTAATAATTAATTTGGAAACAATTTTGAATTCTTACATCTAAGCAAGAGTATATACGGCCGCTATTCGATCTCAACAGTACCCCGGCCTAAAATTTGTGAACGTTTCCAGGTGTCCGTGAACACGAACATCACGGACCTGAAGGAGTACCTGCAGCACCTGCTGAGCTCCACCAACATGCGCTGCCTCACGCCCGAGCAGGCGCTGGCGGGGCAGTGCGGCTTCATGGCCGCCAACCTGTACGCGCGCTCCGTGTTCGGCGAGGACGCGCTCGCCAACCTCAGCATCGAGCTGCCGCCCGCGCGCGCCGCGCCCGTGGCCGGCCACGTGCGCATCCGCGCCAAGACGCAGGTGCCCGCCACGTTATGCGTCTGTCGTGTGGCGTGTAACATTTCATTTGAAATAGTCATGCGCGTAAAATTCTAATTTTAAATTTTCGTTGGCGGAGTAATTGCGACAGCGAGTACCGATCGACGGGATACGGGCTCGAAGCCCCGGTCGGGTGACCACTTGATTGTGTAACTTAGATCCACTATACATTTTCGGTAACGCCTTGGATGCTGTGCTCGTCCCCGGGGCACAGCCGTGGGCGCGCCGCCCATCCCATCCACGTCGGGGTGGCGGTCGCCGAGTACGTTAGAGATCGACATCGCGATAGTATTGTTAGAAACTACTCCTAGTTGAGTGTATGAATATTTCAAATGAGAAGTCTGAAGTCGGCCATCCCCGCCACTGGTCCACTTCGGCCTTCTCAATCCGAGAGGAGACCGAGCAGAGCTACAGCCGCGTGTGGCCGGCAGGGCATGGCGCTGAGCCTGGGCGACAAGATCAACATGATGCAGAAGGCGGCGCCCAAGCCGCCGCCGCCGGCGCCGCCCACCGCCGCCGCCTGACCGCCGCCGACTTCAACGATATGACTATTTTTGTAACTAAATCATACTTAAGCCGTGTACATAAACTGCGAGGTCGCTTCCCGTAGCTCCAAATTTATGACTTCAATATATAATGTGACGAAATTTTATAATCTCCGAGAGATCCCCTTACTCGTGGGGCCGAGTGCCCCGATTTATTGACACATTGTCTTACTGAGATGCAAGTAATCCTGTAGTATAGCCGACGTAGCAATACCCTGTGCGGTAAAAAGGCACCCGCTAGGCTGTTAAAATACATCAACGTCAGTATAGTATAGTGATTTAGTTTGTAACACCTGTAGGTTATTTTTTAACTATTAAAAGTATTATACCTGACACATTGTTTTTATTTTGTAACATCTCTTCAAACCCCACTAGCGACAAACCCAACATTCTACATATTTATACTAAGCCTATTAAATGAAAATCATTATTAATCTTACGCCCTCAATTTTTCTCTAACAATTTTTTTCTTTTGACATAAAATCAATCCTCAAGATGTAGTGACATTCGAGGAGTGAGGGATGTATGCAACAGGCGGTGTGTCGGCCGCGAGCGCGTGCCCGCGACGCGCGGCCCCGCCCACCGGTGTCGCGCGGGACGTAGAACAGCAGACAGGTCGCGAACGGCACTTGGTCAGCATTCGACGATGCGACTGTTTGCTTCTCACCGACTGCCTCGCTGGTCGTGTCGCTTGCGGGTGCCACTGCCGATCGGGAGGTCCCGGGTCGAACGCTACAAAATATCCTAATTTAGATTTTCTAGTAGTGGTTCGCAGTCTGGATATGTGCCCGATGCATGGCAACAGGCTCACCACCTTTTACATAGTGGGACGTAAACGTAACCGGTGAATCGTGGGAATATTCTGTATTCCTCTGCCTACCCCTTCGGGGATTAAAGGCGCGAAGATACGATTTTTTTGCTTTTGATATTCGCAAATTCAGTTTTTGATAGAACATTTCTAAGAAAAAATTGTTTTTGTTTGCTTTTATTGCATTATATATGTTTTCTGTTAATGTTCTAATGAAAATTTAATTGTTAAGCTTCATTGCTCAAAGTAAAGTATATAAATAAATTATACCAAACTAGCTGACCCAGCAGACTTCGTACTGCCTTAATCAATAAACACAAGGGATTCATAATTGCCATTTAGTATAAACAGGCTATATCATAACTTTTAATATCAAATTAATATATCTTTATCTACATTAAATAAAGGTTGTAAACTTTTATTATTATGAAGTGGCTCATCCTCATTATAATCATCAACCTATTTCAGTCCACTGCCTGGCATAGGCCTCGAATATTGGCCAAGAAGTGTTTTGAATCTTTTCCCATCTCAGAAAGTAAAGAGCGTCCTAAGTCAGGTCGTTTTCTCCTCGGCATCGTAAGTTGTAATTAATTAAAGTGAAAAAATTCTCGCGCGCTTAGCGGTAAAGTTCACTCACAAAGAAAAGTTAGAAGGATGCACTCTTTGTCATAAGAGGAATCAATTGACATAACGGATTCAGAAATTTAATTTGTGACAAAGCCTAAAATTTATCAAAGTATATAAAAATAATCTGATAGAGAGAACGGAAGTTCGCCAAAATTAAGTTTAGTTTTTACTTCATGAGAATTAACATGTTAACTACATAAAATGTAACTTTTGTAATTAGTTATTCATTTTAAACTCAATTTAATTTCTGAACGCCACGGCCACGATCAAATATTTGACAAAGTAGGGTTCAATCGTGTTGCAAAAAGACGATTATGTCGTCGATAATGACATCGATCACCGAATATCGATACTCGATGTTTATCGAGGTTTAATCACCGATGTTAATTGATAAGAATAATTTATTTATAATCGTGAGTAATACTTAGTTTCCTTATACAAAAATAAAACACACGCGCCTTATGAAATAAATTAGTTTATTGACGTCATAGATGTTGTGACGCAATGCGTATAAAAGTCCCTGTCCGTAACGAATGGTTCAACAGTATAAATAATAAAAATAATTTATAATAGCAATAAGTTAATGGATTGGTTACAAAACAGTACAGCCGGTGCGACGGCGGCTTGCCTCGGTCGAGCGTCGAGAGCGCACTGAACCTGCAACAAACGGGGGACGTCAACTAAAATGTTTACATGTAGTACATTAATTAGGTGAACTAATATTTTTATTAACATTAAGTTCATAGAATCGAGACAAATTGGGTTTATTTTTATCTGTTTAATGTTCATTTTTATAGATAATATTTTTAGTGGTTTAATATTTTTCAATACATTTATGACAGTTTTTAATTTTTCATATCTGCTAACAGCATGATAAATCAAATGACCACTGTACCCTATTATTTTACTATGACGTTTACGGCGACGAAATTACTATAAAGGTTATAGAACCATCTATTAAATATTAATTCGCTTACTTATTCTTCCTCCTCTTCCTCCTCCTCCTCCTCTTCTTCCTCTTCTTCCTCCTCCTCCTCCTCTTCCTCCTCCTCGACGACCTCCTCGACCTCCTCAGGCTCGGGCTCGAAGGTAGGCTCCTCGTCTTCCTCCACCTCGGCCTTCACGTCCTCCTCGCCCTCGGGGGATTCCGGCTCGCCCTTCTTCTTGCCGGGCCTCTCGCCGAACCATTTGGGCAGTCTCGCTGGTAACACAATTCTGTGTTTAGTATGCATATATTTTATAGTTCAATTGTAGTATTGTGATTTGTGCTATGCCAGGTGGCATTTTAGCTCTAAGATAGGGTATTCGAAATTCATTAATACTCCAACTCTACAAGTGTACGCTTCTATTGAAATTTTAATTTGTGATGTGAAGAAAATTCATTAGTTTAGCGTGGCGTCTACACTAGGTTCTCTGTTCCTGTTAGTTCAATGTTGTAAATAATGAAAACAGTTCATCTACTCTCATAATATAGAACAGCATAAAATTTTCTTTAAAATACATGTATAAAAAAGCTCACAGTGGAGGATATTTTTCATTTGCTTCTAATTGAAATTGCTACATGAAGTATATTTCTCGGTAAATACTCGTGTGTCAGTCAGTGTATTCCTAAGGTTAATGTTCACATTTACAACTACAAATTAAAAACTAATCAGAAAGTTAAGGGATTTCATTCCATTCGAAATTCATTCCACAAAAAAATGATGGCAAAATGAAACACTAGCGACATGTTACGCAACGGAAATGGGGATGAAATTACAGAAATCAATAAATGACTATTGCGGGGGTTTTCATGTTTCCATCATTATCTCCGCATCATATCCAAAGCTTACCGACACAGATTTTATCATTAGCTTCAGAGTTTCGATACAGACTATTCCAAACGTGCTCGAACCCTGGTTTCGTAAACTTTGACCATACTACAGTAACTTATAAAAGTAAGTAACGCAGTAGGACATGCTTCATGTCCCCTACAGTTGCACGAAAGATCTGATCCAAGCAGAGAACGCAAAAACTATTGCAAAAATATTTAAATGTCAAACTTTGGAAATCCGTTGTTTGGTGACCAGAAATCTTCGCTGTGCGCCTTGCTTATGTCTTACTCCTTAATCGTATATACTCACTCTTTTGCCTGCCACCGAACTGCTCGGCCCTTTCGGTCCACACCTTCTCAAGGAAGTCCTTGTTCAGTTTTTCTAGGTCCTAGGGGAATGGTTAATGTAAGGTTGAATACCATACCATCACAAGTTACCAGAGGAAACAATGATTTTCGGGGTAACATTCATCACATTCATGTTGGGGTACCGAATGATGTGAGGAGCTGCCAAAATATTTTATGTACACTATTTTTAAAAGAAGGTTTTATGTTGAGTCCACATAGTTTTAAATTTTAAGATTTAAATTGTCAGTTAACACATCGTGGGGACGATCGGGTGTCAACACTCGGACGAGCATGCCGCGATCATGCTGTATGGGGTACAAATGTCGGGCGCCGCGCGTCGCGCTCCTCTTACTTTTTGTGCGGTTCATCCACTCTTCCATCTTCGAGTTCCACATCTTATCCAAAATCTCGGCCACTATAGTAGCGTGACCCTGTTCGAATAGTACTTTTAATGAAACTTCACTTGATGTTATTGGTCATTTAAGAATTAAATTTCCAATAATCGTGTTCCACATAGATACGTGATTTAGACATAACTCAATGTGTGTGAACTATGCACCTAATAAGTTGACTGTCAATTATTGCATGTAATTACAAAATATAACTTTTCCGATTTTAAAACCTAAATCTTTAAATTATATTTTACGTCACAAATTACATCAGCTCCTAGTTCGGCCCACGATTTGGTTGCAACACGCTACCACTTGTCCAACTCTACGTGTTTTATTGGGACAAATACTTTCTATGCTGGAATTTACTTCTATGTTTTTTCATTTTAATTTTTCATATATTTCATTGAAATTCTTCGCTTTTTAAATATTATACTTACACCCTCGAATAACTTTTTTTTGTCATCATAGGACCGTGTGTCGACACGCCTCTCGTACTTGGACGCTACTTGAATTTTGGGCTGAAAATTTAAATTTCACTTATAAATAAATCGCTAACTGAAACTTTTGCATCATTTTTGTACGTTCAATACGCGTTGGTACTTACGGGGTGCTTTCCTGTGAGTGCCTCGGGGTCGAGACCCTTTTTGAGGGCCTTGTGTCTCAACTGTTGCTTCTGTCTTTCTTTGAGCTCTTTTAACTGTTGGAAATATAAATATTGTCACATTATATTTACTTGGCGACTTTAAAAAGTGTTATGTACGGGTATGTACCGTCACAAGTATTTGATTACGTTTATTTATTTTTCGTTACTTATAACAAGTACGTTACTCACGTCGTAGTCCTGTCTCTTTTGCCTCTCCTCGAGATCGTATTTTTCTGTCTCGAGCTTGACGATGCATTCCCACAGTTCCGTCGCCTTTTGTCGGAGCTTGTCTACGGAAAGGCCCTCAATGTTCAAAGGTTTGATGCGGATGGACAGCGAGATCTTCTTCTCTTCTTCCAACTGTTCCTTGGTCTTGTTGCGCTCGAGTTGAGCATTGCTCAGGCCAAACTGTACAAAATATGTGAGTTAGCATAATTATACATGAATTGTTCATGTTCAAATCTTGTTCATTAAATCAATATTCTGGTATTCATAATTAAACTGTCACATATTGTAAGCAGTCGAACTGTCATTTTTTTGATAAGTCCATCTATGAATTTATATTTGGTAAATCGGTTTCTAATTGCTTCAATGGTATGAAACAGCTTGAAACCAATTTTACGTATTTACATCAAGTTAACTAATAAATGCTACATTTCAAGACGTACGTTATCGCTCTTCTTCTGGATAGTGAAGTTAGGTCCGGTCTTGCTGGCGTCCTTCATGGCCTGGAGCATGGCCTGGCGCTTCTTCTCCGCCTCCTCGAGTCGCTGTCTCTTTTCTTCAATATCGCGCTGTTTCTTCTCTTCAATCTCACGGATCCTCCTCTCTTCTTCCTCCTTCTTCTTTTGGGCGAGGCGCTTTTCTTCTTCCGCGCGGGATACCTAGCATGATAATATAAACATTAAAAACACTGGAAGATATATTTATGTTATCAATTTTTATAAATTTAATAAGGATATATTATATCCTTTCAATAGGTTTATATTCCAACAAGTTGATTATTTTATGTGAAGACAACATTATATTGTTACAAGTTATTGGATGTATAGTTTTTATAGCGCTCACAATTCAAATTCCATTTATTCGAAATTGGTTCTTTCGAACATTTTTTGTACATCAAAATGAAACTACTATTGGGTACTGACAGTATTAAAGACTTAGTTGTGGGTGGGTTAGCGTCTCACCTTGCGCTTGGCCTGCTTCTCCTTGAGGCGCTTGAGCTCGTCCTCCTCCTTGGCTCGCTGCTTGCGCCATTCGTTAATGTATTCCTTCAACTGCTCGTCCAAGTCCGACCGCTTCTGGTCTTGACGCTGGACAAACAAGTACATGGTTTTTAGGCACACTGTTTTTTACGAATGTTCTTATTGACTTATTCATTTTGTTAGGATATATTCATATAAATAAAAATTAGATAGGAAGGAAGTAGTTTTTTGCAACACCACTTGTCTTATGTATATTATTTTTTAATGTTATTCATATGTGAAATATGTGTAAATTTTACCTTGATGAATTCTGGGTCTCCTTCACCCCTGGAAAATTGAGGAACTCAATTAATAATTAAATAAATATTCATATGTTGGTTAATGTTAGAAACCGCCCGTCAGACGGTTCACAATACATATATAGCGGCTGTTACGGCGAAATTTTTATCAATTTTCGTTATGAATTACACAATCCTGCTCATAGCTTTAATAGTGTCGTGTGTTTGTTGTATTCTGTTAAATATCGTGTCCGTTTCGTTTCGTAACTGTAGTGTAGTCTTATGCTCAGTTAACACTCGTCATGAGTACATATGTTATTTCGTGAACGGATTATTTATTTTAAAATGAACATTGGACACTGTACATGTAAGCAGGTGTAGGTACGAACGTAGAGTAACATAAAAACAAATGTCACATAGATTATGCGGACTGGTGGTCCGTGTCTCTGACACTGTATATGTTTAACATAGATGACATGGATATTACGTACCAAGGACAATGGTGTACATATGTTTATTATTACATTTTAATACAGGGCGTTCATGCATGCATGTCATGCTACACCTGTCATGCAATTATTTAGGAGTGAGTCTGGAGGAGCACAGGTCTCCCATTGACGGTCAAGTCGATTCTTTTCTAAACGACGCGGGCGCAGCGTAATATAATTATCGAAAATAGAACGCCTACTGAATAGTTAAATATAGCAGCCGACCACAGCCTGACGTCCGTCCGTCCGGTCATCTGGTGGGATACGATCGATTTTAAATTAGGAATCACAGAAAAAACACGCGCCCGGGCCTTGTTGAGTTAATGAGTGGATTACATAGTTAGTGACACCACAGAGAGCGGTGCAACTTACGCGATCGATGGTCTACTCCTAGAAACAGAAAATAACAATCAGCCTCTACCATATTGAACAATAATACCACTCTGAATCTTATAAATAAAGATCGAGAAAATAAGCGGTGAGATGATTATTTGGCGCATTCATATATAGAGTATTCGTTACAAGGCATCCTCGTGAGTTCAGACATTTTGGATTGTTTATGTGAAATCGCCGGTTCACCCAGTGCAGTTGATTATTGTCGTGGCCAATCACAGCTTTAGCATACCAATCTCGCGGGAACAGTCCATCGACTAAAAGCAAAGCATTAAATTAATATCTGGCATTTGTTGATACTTACTCTGGTTTAGGAGCGGGCCTTCACATAACAACGACGACAGCATCCGGAGGAAAAAAAATACACGATTAGAATTTGTAGGTGAACTTTAAAATGTAGCCAACATTTACACAAAGCCGTATATGTTAAGCCGAACGAGACAACACACGACAGCATTTAGTCCATACGAGAGAGAGATCAGTTCGACAGTCGCCTGTATTGGCCGATCTTCCTGAACAGATCATTTCTGACCGAGTGATAATAATGTTAAGTGGATGTTTTGGTATTAGATAAGCAGAATACAGCAGTTGGACGAATCCGCTAGTTCGTTATCTGAAAGCGATGGAAGTGGAGCCTTAGCACTATAAGCGTTATACAGACATCCAAACTTAGCCTAAAGAGCGAAGTGAGTGCAAGTGTCGGATCAACCAAAAGGGCACGCCACTTACTTCCTGCAACAAAAGAGAGAATAGGATTGTGAAGGCGTGCAACAAACCCATGTAACGGGAGGGCTGGTGTCAGGGGCTCAAACCTGCTAGAACTAAACCACACTTGAATGAGTGACCAAAATATGGGCGGGTAATATTTTAAATCTTAATGCTTCCCTTGATAATGAGAGATTGGCGAAGGCAAAGAGACCAGGCCCAGATAAGCTGAATCAAAAGTCAAACAGAAAGTATCTAAGGAGAGCCAGATTGGAAAAGAAGACGTTTCGATTAGACTAATAACTTACGTCTCCGGAACTTCTTCTTCAACTTCCTCCTCCTCGGAGCCACTGCGGGAAACGTATATTATTTATATTTAAACATAAGGATTACACAGAACAATGTGTCTATACTAAGACGGGTCGTGGTGGCTCAGGTTTCTACAATGTTAGTAAACTTTGACATGAAAAGATCAACTAGGTATACTAAACATACATCGGTAAAGGTCGGGTCACGTCTAAATGTGTTGTTGTGTATTGTAATTTGAGTTATATATGTAAGTAATGTAAGAAGTTTATATAAAAAATTTAAAAGTTGTTCCCCGAAATTCAGTTTGTTTAATAACTCCTTACGGCTGCGGTTATCTCGCTCTCAAGCGACAATACTCACGAGTATTCTTCTTCGTCAGACATGGTGATGGGTTATAAAATCTGAAAAAGAAATGTATGTTAGGTAAATGGTAAACTATATTCGTGAACACACGGCAGTGCGGAGCGCATCCATTTAATTATCGTAAGGCGCTATTTATAACTTGGCACGCATACATGCATCATGTTCGACATTGTTTACAATCAAATCAATCGAATGCTCTTTGGCTACGTTTCAAAATTATAAACTGCTGTATTATATTTTACTTCCTATTAATGTATCATTAATTAGGTCATATACCTATTCGAACAGTATATGTCATTTGATATTCATTTACAATCAAATTATTTTCCAATTCACCTTATGCCGAAATTAATTGTCCGAGTTTTCTAATGTCTTGTACAATATTGATCCCAATTTTTATTCAATAAATTGTGGCTAAATAGCCAAATGATTATTACTTATTACGTGCCCTTATGAAAATAAAAATGTTTTTAACATTTTACTAACTCTTTTCTGGCATTAGTACCTACCTACTTTGTGTTTGCAAATTTACAAAGTATGGCCCAAGTAGCGGTCTAACGATGAGTGACTATCTACTGATAAGCTTTTATTTAACCGATTTATTAAAAAATATGTTAATATCGCTAAGCATTAATACCGATAATAAGTTTAAACGTTTATTTCTGTGATTCTGAAAACCGTGCCGATGTATAATTGTCGCTTAAATCAAAAGTTGGCTTAGTTTCTCCCTGCGAGGAGTCTGTTTGCTTATAAGCATTAATTAATCAGCGTTTGTAGAAGCATTCGTCATCCGCCGAGCGCCGGCAAGCAGTCGGCGGCAGGTGCGTGGGCGGCGGTGTCTGGGTGTGCGCTGCGCTCGCTCGCGGACGAAATGTGACCGGGACGCGCGGAACATTTAGCGGCTCATTGTTTACGAGGAGGTTATTTTCGGCCGGTTTATCTTTCCGACCATCCAGCACTCCCACGAGCGCTCGCGCTGGCAGCCGTTCAAAGAAAGTGTAAATTTGGATAGCCAGTTCCTCCTCATCTACAATGTCCCGGCCGCACTTTTCACCATTTTAATATTTTGCATAATAAGATAATTAAAATTTATCATTAAACATACTTTATTTCTAGGATAAAATTATTGCCTCTTATTACTTACTAGAATTAGTTGCTATTATGTATTGCTAAATGTCTATAATAAATATATGTTTAAAGTAATTTTAATGAAGTTCGATAAATTGCTTTCACTTGGAATAAAAAATACTCTAGGTACCTACTTATGTATTTATATCATATATATCTTCATAACTGAAAAATTTAATTAATGAATGTATGAAAAATTTAAAAAGTCTCAGTTTTGTTTTTCAAGAAAGTGCGTATTAGGATACAAACTGAGATGTGGTCCCAATATTAATAAAATTAAACATCTGTTACTTTTTATCATTTAAGTCTATAAAAAATTTGTTAAAAATGTAAAAAAATAAGAAAAATTGTTTAAATGATTGTGATTTTTAGTTTTCAAAATTTTTTGGTCGTTTGGAGTTACCTACCTATATGTATTTTATAAAAGTTATACAATTATTTCAATATTATAATGATATGAATAGTGAACTGTTTATTTTAAGGTTTCCGTTCAAATCGTTAGAGAAAATTTAATATCTTAACTTCTAGCTTATTATCAATAATATTATGTTGCAAACACAATTTTACTAGATGAATTTTACTGCGGACTTACTTTTGTCCTTGTAAAATGAGTTAAAAAATTGTGTTTAAAATTTGTCTACAAGATAATAATTTCGTTAATGTAATGTCCCTACTGCACAGTGTGTAGTGTCGGACGGTGTACACTTGTCTGCTGAGGTTGGATGTTCGGAAAACGTGTAATTTCATGTAATATGTGTCACAGAAGCGCGCCGTGGTAACGTAATCCACGCGCTATACATGGATTTTCTATTTCCGCGCGCCGGCGCTGCCCCGAATTGGCACACTGCACGCGGGATTATTTTTAGATCGCACAACAGTCCATACAGGCGGTACAACTTATATTCCAAACTTTGCTCTTTTTCAAAAATGGTTTCCGAACGCACTAAGGGCTCCTACACACTGTACAATAGTCACACACTGCACACACAGCACGGCGCGGCACTTACGTCGCACGGGTTGAAGGCGGTCACTCGGTCACTTCGGCACTGCTCCGTCAACCGGCAGCACAGCGACGTTGGAATGTGGAGTCCGCGGCGACCGGGGCGGCTCTGGCCGGTGGAGCCGCGCGCAGCCGCCGCTCACGTCCCGCTCCCCCCGGGATATATTTAGCCACGGTCATTTTTGAGCCGATCGCAGCCAGCTCCGGTTTCTACTAGCGCCTCAAGCTCCTCGCCCCGCTTGTGACCGGACGTGCTAGGACGTGAAGGGCGTGGCTAGCAGACCTTACGCTACGCAATCGCTGTTCGATACCGCTTAAAATTTTGTTTTAGGAGTGCATGTCAGATAGCATTTCTGATTACACGTATTTCATAATTACGACACGTCGACGTTTCTTCTGCAACTCCTCGAAACCCAGGCCTGCACTGCTGCTGTTTGTTTAGATGGTCGAGGTTGACGTTTCTCTAGCTCGGTCGCGGTGATGTTGGCAGTTTGCCATGTCATTATATTTCTATGTCGTCTTTCCTTTTGTGTCACACATTTCAGTTTCACTTTTGTTTCTCCTTTTATTTTGTGATTACATAAAATCAAATCGATACCATATCATGTTCTGTGTCGCAAACATTACGACAGTTTCGCGAACATTATTCTCATACATCTTTACTATATTAGGTGGGTTTGTGTCTTATCCAGGAATTATCGTTTATTTGTTCTGCTTTCCTTTTTTTGTTACTCTGGCAACCAAATCGAATTTTTACATCCATATTCATATAACCATCCTCCTCAACCTCTTTATCGCTCCACTCTCTCCTCTCAAAGTAAGACGAGTTCAGGTTAAAGACTGCATGGCTGATGAATAGCGGATTGGTAAATTATAGCTGTTGCCATGACATCTTCAATGACATCCTGAAATATACCGGTATAATGATGTAATATAACAAACGTAAAACCACGCCTGTATCTTCCTGAAGAGGTGCCTACGCAGAGGAGAGTGGTAGTTACGATTCCCTGCCTACCTCTTAAGCCAGAGACAGAAGAGTGTTGTACAGTAGTGTAGAAGATTGTAAGAGCCTATTTCTATATACTGGGCATAAAATCCAAGCTACTATTAGGAATTTCATGTTACATAAGCCAATAGTGCCTCACCTGGGGATCGAGCGCCCGCTCGCTTGGCAGTTCCGTTTTCACGCACGTCTAACGAGGCAGTCTAATTAACTGTATATGGTAATACCCTAAGAAAAAAGTTAATTTCAGAGCCAAAATTCCATAATTTGAATTTTGTACTGAAAACGTAACTTCACGTCTGTCATCCCCGAAGGGGTAGGCAGGGGAATGCAGAACATTCCCACAATTTATCAGTTACGTTTACCTCCCACTATGGTATAGGTGGCGAGCCTATTGCCATGTATCGGGCGCATATCTAGACTCTGAACCACTACTAGGAAATGTAAATTAGAATTTTTTTTAGTATTCAACTCGGGAATCGAATCCGGGACCTCCCGATCGGCAGTCGCACATGCAACCAGTACGACCAACGTAGCAGTCAAAAATTTTGTACTGAAGGTCAAATAGACTTTTTTTATAGTTGGATCGCCATAAATTAAGATGTCTTCACTGCAGAACACGTCTGCTCTCGCGGTTAACGGTCCTTGTCGATAACCTTATTGTGATAAATCTCGGCTGCGTGTGTCGTAACAGGTAGGACACACTCATTGAAGACTTTGCCTTCAGGCTTTATGGTATTTGTGACTCTACCTATTAAAAACTTGTATTATAATATCGATATCTGTGGTTAAAATGAATATAAAACTACCCGTTGTTATAAAAGACTTCCACGTTGTTTTGGGTAGTAAGCGCGACTACCGATCGGGAGGTCATGGGTTCTGTCAAGGAGTACTCGATTTCTCTAATAATAATAATTTCGTAATAGTGACTCGAAGTGTGGATACGTGCCCCGTATACGGCAATGTGGTCACCACATTCCATATCGAGACATAAACTAACTAACATGTGTCGTTCGTAGCCACGGCGGATGACGCCGCATGGTAACGAGCTTGCGGGCCTCGGGGTTCCCTTTTTACGCGTGCGAATGCACTAAATTCCTGTCTTCTTCTTCGAGGATTACATTCGTGATGTTACGTATATTAAAGATTGTTGATAGGTTCATGACGTCCAAATAAGCGTTTATTTCGGTCAAGTCTATGAAAATTTGCTTGATTTCATTTCATTTTTTATTCAGTGTGTCTGTGAGAAAATAGAATAGGCTGATGATGATGATGATGATGTGCCTGTGTATTCAGTTAATAGTAGGACTACTGTTTAAAAGCTGACACGAATGTTAATTTCGCTATGTAAGCCCTAAAGGT
>DWEI01000736.1:0-19705 GCA_018245875.1 Mysoria ambigua
GAAGGAAATGAATAATAACAAAATAAAATGTCGTACTTATTTAATCATTAAAAACACGTTTACGTTTCAAACATAGCGATAAGTAGATAACAGATTAGTAACGCGAAAGGAAAGAATACCCACATGTAATTTTACACAGCAAACAATAATATGAATTTTCGAAAATATTCATTTGTACAATAATTTACTTAATCTCTCTTCTACTATCACAGTCCAAAGCTTTAAAGTGCATAAAGATGCATAGAATGCTACACAAGAACAATAGCCCTTAACGTTCCTATATTAGAGATAAATATTGCCTTTACTTTGACAAAAATATTAAGTGTTGTTAAAAAAAAAAAAACAAAAATAAAACGGGAAACTGCTAAAAACGTGATAAAGTTCATCAATAAATAATACTCGTTATCATTAACATTTTATGTAAGAATATGACACGACAAATATATGAGTATTTACAAATTATAATTCAATAATAAGTTATTTAAATAATATGTACTTCTTCACGTAACAGTTGATTATAATGTTATAATTAAATAGCTTGAAGTCAAATAAAAATGTTTTCTCATATTGTTACGGAGACGATTCACAAGCAAATGACAAATTGAAAGCGAGTAGGACATCCGAAACGATATTTATTTATACGTCATCACTTTATACTATGATATTTTAGCTCAGCCATTCACAATTAATGTAACATCATGCCTGTAATCCCCGAACAGTCTAGTCTAGAGCAAAGGAGTCTAGTACACTCCTACTTTTCAACAGTTTTACGTCCCACCATGGAATAGGGAATGAGTCAATTAACATACACAAAGATTATTTATTTATTACACCACATTTGGTTTTTGAATAAGACCATATTTCTGGCAACACTGTTTAACGTACGTTTACAAGTTAAGGTCTCAATGTTGGTGCTCAGAAGTTATTAAAGAAGACTCATGACTTATAGACAGTACAAATCATATTATATAACCTATTGACAAGACGCACACCATTTTGATTATTACTCAAATCACTTATCTGCGCTGTTAATGTGATATAGGCAGCAATATTTTTAACTGATGTCGTTGTTTTACATTCATGACTACCTAATAATATTCATATTATTTTCAATCATCTTAATTTTCTAATCATTTGTTGTCAGATACTTCGTCCTGCTTTCAACAACCATTTCCATATTAAAGACACAAAACTTCATGTTCCTGTTATAGTCTTTTTCTATGCATTTCTATTTAGACATACTATTCATGTAAAACAAAGTTTTTACTAACAATAACAGAAATAAAAAACAATATAATAATATGTATTAAAGACCATTTTACAAAGTCATTGAGATTATTTGAAAAATACGCGTACATAAATGCGGGAATGTTATTTAAATTAAAACGAGCAACAAAAATACACTTACCTCTAGAAAGGAAGAACGGGAAATACAATTAGTTACAATATATTATATTTATACCATTATTTATTAAATACAAAATTTCAAATTACCAAAATCCAGGCAACGATAACGTACCTAGTCTACAATTTTTTTTATAAATGTAGATTATTGTACTTCATATTTTATTTTTATGGAGTTACCGTTAGAGCTCGAGCAAAATTATGATGCACAAATTGGATTTAATAACAGAGTACCTAATAATTAACATTTCACTGTAACATTGTCACCATACGATCACAACAAAAACATTACTAATACGCAATCGGCATTTCTTTCTATATATTTACGACGTCAAGTTTTATTTTACTTCCAATATAAATATTAATAAATTTACCACATTTAACATAAATGCATATATTTTGCTTTAAATAACATTCTTCGAATTGAGTTTATTTAAAAAGAATGTCGCCCATTTGTTCGGTAATTTAACGGGCAGTCATTACTACAAATAAATAATAAATTAGAGATCTTCCAGTTTAAAAACGAATTTTCAATGTTTGGAGAGAGTAAAAATTTGAAACACTGTACTTGTATGCGTGCAGCGATTTTACTGGAAATTTGGACTCGCCTTCACACTAAGAAGTCAACTAAACGGGTGATTAGTGCAAAAATCACTGGCTGGCGATGAACGCGCCTTTTGTATGAAACGACAAGTTCACTGTGCCACGTTCGAGTCTATTATGCACTAGTTGATCGAGACATCTGGTCATCAAATTTAATTATGTTTATAAATGTTTAGTGATGTAGCGAAAGAAAAATTGCATGTCATTGTGGGTTATCTGTATATCTAATGTGTCTGTTTGTTTTTCAGTTTGAAAATAAATTTTCAGTTTGAAAATAAACGATCTATAGACATATCCGTTAATAATAATTCAATGTTTCCCACTCTTCATTGTATTGTGATTTATACAAATGCTTAGATCGATGAATATTATTTATGTGTGCTAGTAATATCTTCACCTTATTTACAGCTTGCAACACAGCAGGATTAACATACCTGTGTTACAACTTACGTGGGCATGACTCATGGCTTATGTCCAGCAGTGGACTGATGAAATAAAAAAGGGAAAATTGCTGTTTTTCTGAACCAGTTTCTTGGAATGTAGGTGCCTATTATTATTATTAATTGCCATCCTTATAATACACATGTATTTTACAATTTGTTTATATAACATGTCATGTTGGTTTTATTTTTCCATACAAAATGATAATTTTACCTACTAGGTTAACCTATTATGTTTTTTTTAAGTTATACATGAAAACAAATTTTACTGCACATCATCGCCTCAACAAATACGACCTTATTACCACATACTGTACTTTGAACGGTAATCAAAACATGTCTACTATTTATGATACTTACATAAAGTACATAGAAAAATAACTTGTATTTAAATATATTATGTATCCGTTTCATGCAATTAATTTTGTAGCCAAAGTGAACAGCCTACACAGGAAATTAAAAAAAAAATTGTACAAAAACACTATACAACACAAGATTCAAAATCAAAATATTATTCTGGAAATTTCATGTACTGAAAGAAAATTAAAAAAATTAAGTCCAAGTAACTAAGAATATATCTTATCAATCGGACACATTTATTTGTTTGATTCCATTTAAATAATTTTTTTATCTTTTAAGGAACACTGTTACTCAATAAACTGTATATTAGTCACACGACAAGATAACATTGAAAGATAATAGTTTATTAGCCTTATTGTACTGGCTTTAGAAATGTTCAATACAATTTACTTGGGCAAATTTATTTATGTAATGGTGAGGTTAATATCAAAATAACATCACATATCGGAATATCTAAAAAGGTTCACATTCCCAATTAAAACAGATTATTAGGTATTTATTATTACCTTCCAAACCATCATTCAACAGCCTTTCTTAGACTGAGCCTAACTGTATTATTAAAGAGTTAAATTGATATATGCTATTCATAAGTAGTAAAAATTTTAGCTTTAAGCAAATTATTTAGCATATTATATTTAAAACTTAGATTTAAATTACTTTTAGGCTTTCATTTTGAATTTACTACTTTAACAGTTAAAATTTACTTACTGCTTAAAACACTACAACATAGGAATATAGTGCAGTTACACGTTACATCAGATACATTTACATCCCACTATTAAAATACTTATTTTATTCAAAATTTTCAATTAAGTTAAAACAACGGCAGCATATTTATCTCGTTTGAAAAATAACATTGCTATAATTTGTCATGTATTCTTAATACAATTTTGAGTGCCTACAGAATGCCCCGCATATTTTGAGATCCCCAACCTGAAGATAATACCCAGTGTGGGTAAAATTCATCAGGAGGGATTCCAGCATCGAACTAAGGCTGATAATAATAATCATGATAAAGTATTATAAACCAATGTAACTATTTCAATATACTATAGTTAGCAATAGTACTATAGTTATACTTAACACTGATTATCCATATTGTGTACCTTGCTTGAGCAAAAATGAACTTCCGTTTTTTAAAAGAAGACAAGATTATTTTATATTGCTGTACTTACATTTGAATAGCGTTCATATGATAATGAAATGAACTATGTAAAAGAGAATCATATTTCTCATTTGTAGTTTCATAATGTAACATATCAGGTTACAATATTGATTTGCTGCTATTGCTTGTCCAATTTATCAATGTGTCTGAGTTTACATCCTCGATGTCTAATAAAAGATTATCTCTGTCTGTAACATTCTCTTTAGATCCATGTACTACATATTCATCATTTGTCGGAAGATTTACATATGAAAGAGACTTTTTCTTCTGTTCTAAGTCAAATATTTCTAAATCTTCATCCTCATCTTCATCGGACTCCACTGTAAGAATACGGGACAACTCCAAGTTATCCCTCCGGTCGTCTGATTGCAGAACTCCATAACGAAATTGATTAGCATCATTTGTTCCATGGGTGTTGTTAGAATCATTGTTTTTACCTTTCCTCCTGAAATTAACAATTAAATCTTTTTTAACATACTTTAGCCAAAATAATAATTTAAAGTGGTAAATTCACACAAAAGTTCAATAAAAATATGAGTTCATATAATATTAAAATAAAAGTTTTATAAATATAATAAACACAATTTAAATTTTTAGAGTATAATAACAATATGAATAAACGTAACATCACGCCTGTTATGCCCAAGGAGGTAGGCAGAAGAGTGTAGAACATTTCACCGGTTATGTTTTGTTTATGTCCCTCTATGAAACAGGTGGTGTGCCTATTGCCATACAACGGGCAAACCATCCAGACTCCAAGCCACTATTAACAGAACTAAATCATAACAATGTACACAACCTAGAATTAGAACCCAGGTCCTCCCGATCGGCAGTCACCCTTGCAACCAGAAGGACCAAGAAGGCAGTCAACATTAATCGTAACTTCACGCCTGTAATTCCCATAGAGGTAGGCAGAGGATTGCAGAACTATCCCATGATTCATTGGTTACATTTACGTCCCACTTTGGAATATGTGGTGAGCCTATTGCCATGCATCAGACACATATCCAGACTCCAAATCAGTACTTGAAAAACTACATCAGAAAATTTTGTAGTGTTCAACCCGGGAATTGAACTCGGATCGTCCCGATCGGCAGTCGCACATGCATCCAACACGACCAACGAGGCAGTCAATATTAATCAATATTATAAAAATCCCTCAATACCAAATCAATCCAGCCTAGGCAGAGCCTGTACCGTAATGACCAAACTGCCAATAAACAGACTTCTTAAATAAATCAAATCAACAAATAATTCAAAATCATGACATGTTTGGTTTGATGACATGACATTAGATTGTTTGTCATGGGTAGGAATCAAACCCACACTTTCAAGTGTAGCAGTCTGTGTGTAACCACTCAATCAATACTCAATTACATACACTGGAATATTGTACATGGAATTGGAATAAATATGTGATTAAAACACATAATATATATGTACATATATTGATGAATATGAATAGAATGAATGAACAGATAAAGTCATGGGCATTGAGGTCTGTTTTATTTTATCATATTAAGTTACACAAAGGGAACTGCCTGTACTGACTGGACATTCATTTACAATATCCAACAAAAAAATAATGATATTAAGTTGTAAAAAAAATATTGTGCAATAATTATGCACATTAAACTATAACAAAGGGCCAAATTCCAAGACTAAGTAAATAATAGAAATATTAAGTTTTATTGTGTATAGCAACAAGAGGTACGTACCTATAGAAAATAAAGTAAGCGATCGCCAAAATACTGAACCCTCCAAATACTATAAGGCCTCTCTTCATTACTCCAGGATTACTCAAATCTGGCTGATACTTGGTTGCTTTTGAAATTGTAGTGTTGGATGCCTTGACATTAGTTGATGGTGGTATGGTTGGGGCAGTTGCATTTTGAGTTGAGTTTTCTGAAATGTTTGAAAAGTTCCATTACATTCTAATGTAGTTCGAAATAAGTAGAAGTTCTCAATAAGGTATTGTTTTTATATAAGCAAAACATCATTAGGATTATTAAATTGAATGAAAAAATAAACAACTGATTCTCAGAAAAGGATTAAGAGTATTTACACCATTATATGGTTATTCTTAAAAATAATTTTATAACCAACATCAATATTAGCTTGTATATGTTCACTGCTCTACATATGCTTCCCGTGAGGGATTTTTAAGGATGATCACCATACTAGGTGTTCAGGTTAGTGATCACGGAGCATGGCTTGTTACATCACTTGCACTGCTTGCATCACTTGTATTTTCAAAGTAGTTATAGAACAATTATTCTAATACTTTTGATGTGTCAAAACAACAGAGCAGCTGGCTATGAGAATGAAATTCCATTAATAAGTTCTTATGGTTAGAGAACATAATAAACATTTTTTGTTCTTATAATATGTAAAATTAAGATGTTTCGAACTGCATAGATTGAATAACTTAGTATCAAGTAATCAAGTAATCAAATGGTTATACCAATAGCCAGTTAAAATCCTTGCTGTTACAGCTGATATAAAATCAAAAAATTAAAAACTATCAGAATACTAAATATATGGTCAGATGTTAATAACATATGTTATATCCATTAAAATTTTACCTTTCACTGGTTCCATTTTCGGACTAGGTGTTGTAACCACTTCAGTTACGTTTTTGGTTGCATTTAGGGGTAATACTGAAGTAGGCAATGGTTTTAATTCCTCAATAATCCCTTCGCCATGTCCAACTTGTTTTATCGCTTCTTTCTCATTCTCGTCTGAGCCTTTAACTTCCTCAATTTTAAGATCCTTATGGAGTATTGTTGTATCGCCAGCATTCCTTATGGCTTGCCGCTTCGAAATCATCAATTTTGCCGTATTATGCAGCGATGGCCACAGTGAAAACGCATCGTCCAAATCACTTCTATACCCCAAATCGACATGACTATCTTTTGTTGTCATTACACAAGCAACTCCACATAATAACAAAACAGAATGTGATAGCATATTATAATATTCAATTAACACTTCGTTCAGAAATAAATATATTTGATGGTACAACAATCATACCATTATTCAATTCAAGCACGATGTTCGCTCATGCTTCAGCAATTTGCAATACAATCAAATCGAGTCGAGCAAATGTATGTACACGATCCCTTTAAAAAGTAAACACAAAATTAAACGAAAATTAAGAAAAACACAAACACTTTAATCTAACTAATTAGGTTTATGACTTCATCTGATGTCCGAGTAACTTTTTAAATATTGAGGAAAATAACATAATTCTATACTGTAGTATTCACATTATTTACTTTGACTTTGACGTTACTTAAGTGTTGCCCTTCTGAATTTTATTTGTTCAAAGTTGAAATAGAAGCCAGGTAGTAAAGCGACGCTAGTACCGCTAAACGGTATTATTTCATTTGAAAATATTATATTATAAAATCTCGTTCAAACAGTTCATATAAATATATTTCTTATTTCCTGAATTCATATGCATGGTTCAAATAGAAATAAAAAATAATAATACACATGTAATTTTTAGAACAGCAAAAATATATGATATATAATAGTGTTTTAATATTTCAGTATTAGAGAATACAACAAGGTTATTAAATAGCTAAGTTTAGTATACTATATTGTATTGTTTCTTAAGTAGACGATATTTAAACTTCATCCTTCGAATTTTTGACTTGAATCAGTTTTCATTTATATGTGAATAAATTTATTGTGTGTCAAACTGAAACTATTTTCTTTTAATTTAATTGTTAACCATAAATTGTTTTAAATATAAAGGAGAAGAGTCGTAGAGTAAATATAAAAGAGAAGTGTAGAATGTTATTTAAAAAGTTTTGATTTCTTATCATATTTGCTTACCTTAGAGTGTACCCCTACTACAACGAATTCAACAATAATACTATAAAATGTATTTATAAAGACAAAACCTTACGACACATAATTTATCGTGGAAGAATAAATAAACTCTGTATTTTTCTATTTCTACTACTTAACAATTATGTAAATTAATCAAAGCTATTAATACATATATACAGATAAAGCTATACATACATATATAGAGAGTTTGTTTGTAATATTAAAACAACCGCTTTTTACTAAATGTATGTGTACACGGTTTATATATTAAAAAATCCATTTTTGGCTGTCCACTTGTCTGTTTGTTCTAATTAATCTCAAGAACGATTGGACCGATTTAGACGGTACTTGCACTGATCGATAGCTCATCTAATAAGGAGTAAATTAGACTACTTTCACTTAAGAATTTTAGAATTCCACATTGATGAAGTCGCGACTACAGCTTGTAATGAAACTCATAGGTAAAGTGGACGGTGGGTAAATATAAATAAAACGCACAATCTAAGTTTATTAATTATTCGATTTATTCAAATAGACGTTTATATTTTTGTTAATTATAATTATATATTTTAATGTAGAATTTCCAAATTTTTAATTTTTGGTATCTATTTAACACTGATCGAGTATCCACAAAAATTAACCTAAACATACGAGCATCGGTACACTTTGTCCAAACATTTAGGTAGTAAATATTACCTACAAAATTGAACGAGTTAGAAATAGTATAGGTTTATCAAAGGACTTACTATTTAATTTTAAGAAATGTTAAAATATCGGCAGTGATTAAATAAGCCTAACGCACAATCTGTTATAATATACGAAAAACATTCGTGAAAATGTCGAGACTATGAGCAGTTACCCACTTCCCAAAATTACTCACACTAATCGTTGGCACTAATGATCGTTCGGTAGAACAACATTTGCCACAAACCCACACATATCTAGTCATTGACTTACTTACTGAGAAAGAAAGAGAGAAATCTCGATCAATACCGATTTCACAAACGGTTTAACACTTAAAGCTATATGTGAGTGGGTTAGAAAATAATTAGCGAAAACTGTGGAGGATTAAAAACAGAAGTTTTGTAACTCGGAGTTATCATCCTATTATGCTGATTATGTCAATATAATTGGGAAGTGTGTATTAATCGATAATTTCACAAATATCAATGTGCTATATTTTGACGTGATTTTAATATTGATATTACATTACGATACTATTTAAACGTTACAATAAATATATTAGACCATTCAAAAAGTCGACTACACTCACTCGAAAAAACTCGCGTTATGAGCACACAATACATCGGATTCTAAAACAAATTACAACTAAACCTTAATGTTAAATACAAAAATTAATAAATACATTATAAATAATTTTGTACCGACTATTTTATACAAAATCCGTAATATAGAAATGATATTGCGCATAACGCTTTCGTCAAAACCGTACGTATAGATGCCTACTGTGTAAAATTAGTCAGCCTATAAAAATAGATTGCACATAAAAATATTACGAAAATATTTGTAGTAGAGAATTTATTGCAACGCAATCATACACTTCATAGCCGTTTGTGATAATAATTGAGGCAATTATATTTTTTAAAGAATTATCTCTGCGGCTAAATTAATATACACAAATATATTGCCGATAACGTTCAAATCTCCATCAGTTTCACACAGTCCAAAATGTTATATTTTTTACGATATGTGGTGTTTCACTTAAAAGCAAAAACTTTCCGTGTGTACCAATTGCACTTATTCGGACTGTAGATGAAATGTATTTCCAGCTATTGTGTACCTTCTTAAAACAACCTAAGCTTTACACTTTAGTTTCCTTCAGACTGAACGTTGTTCGATTCTCCCAACAATGCCACATAGCAGTTGCAATAATCTCACCACAGTTAATTAAATTGGTGTTTATATTATGAGAATACAGTTGAACAAAAAAGTACGGAGTACACATATATTTCGCTCTAATGTGTTGTTATTGCCAGTGATAGAATTTTCCTCGTGGAATCCTTACCTCAGATTTTAAATTGTCAGCGATTCTATTCTACCCAATTCTAATTCTATTTCAAACTTTTTATATTATATACTTCCAATACTTTTTTGTTTATATATATTTAAAGAAATTGTGGAAGAATTACGTACGTATGTACGCTAAGTAACGATAACTGTGCGATGTACTTGTCAAAATTTTCAATTTTATGGCCCCTTGCGATATTAATATCTTAAAATCATGCATTGCCCAATAAATCCATATAAAGCAGTTTCTGCAGCTCGTTACGCACGGTCCTATCAGTTTCCTTGCCATTCCATTTTTTAAGTACAATGAATATATGTTGATCAAAATCCTCTTACGATTAAAACCGTTTGTTATATTAAATTTCAAGATATAATCTACATGCTTAGCCTAAATATTAAGTTGGCTAATAAATTTTCTGAAAGTTTAATGTAGCGATTAGTATCTCTAATATTAAAAATATTCTACGTTTCCAAATACATAAATCGTTTAGATATATTATTTCATAATCCCTACAATATAGACGTAGATATATCTATGTGTTACAGAAACGAGACTGCACATAATGTAATCATCAAAGGAAACCTAAAACATAGATAAACGCAAGAAATGTAAAATATTGTCCAAATTTTAATAAAGTCTTAACCCTAAACCATGGCACAGAAATTATTTCTAACACAGGAGGGAACGCTTCACAACTGGATTCTTGTTATACGTTGATCGTAGTTATTGTTCCGCCGAGAAAGAATTTTACATGTTAATAATTGCAAAATTTAGAAATCTGAGCAATTGTACGTTTTTCATTATTTTATCAGTTACAACTGTAAAGTTTGTTTCTTTTTAAAGTCTCCAAACTCAGTCTTCCAAGAAACCTAAATTGTATTGCGTGAATAATATAAAAAGATCGTGGAATGTGAAAGAACACAACATGAAAAATATGTAGAACAATAAAAATGAAATAACAAAAATAAAGTGTCTCATGGCAATAAAGAACTATACTCGTACGTGTTACCTATGATGTACTCCGGGAGAGCAAATACATCAATATCTACTGTGTCAAGTAATGTCATATACCGTCCTACATCACACCTAAGCCTACGATAATATTAAAGTAGCGAGATGATTTTAAATCTGACAACAAAGTTTTTCACTCTACGCACAGAAATTCTGTCCCGGACTAGGACGAAATGTATACTTTGTCCAGTTACGTCTAGGATCAAAATAAAATTTGAAGATTGAAAATCGATCTTCGATATTTGGTATGTCCATGAGCTCACTCCAGACGCGCTTTGTAGCTAGTCTTCCAAATTTCAGCTAGAGTTACAGCGGAGTGGAAACGATGGAAGATGCAAAGCGGCAGAGTGAAACGCTGAACGAGAGACCAAGCGACGAATCCGTAAAAGTCCAGTTGAACCTAAAAAGAATACGGCGTATATTAAGTCGTACTGCAAAATAACATTGATTCACTTTTGTATAAATATATCCTTACCGGGTTTGCAAGAACTTTTTGTGCTTCAACTGTGTAAATTAACCACATGGTAACATTGCAGATGAGTAAGAAAGTTACTGCTTGACGAGCGGGCTTGCTACGTTCCTGTTCAGGGAGGTGCACGCGGCGACGAGATACATCTGCGATAAACAGTAGCTGAAGAACCACCTGTAAACACGTAACGCACACAGCATGTTTTAACTAAATCCAAATCATAGCCAATTTTCAATAATTAACACTTCATAATTTATGGTTTTACGTGTTGCTATAAAAAATATATATATTTGTGCTCACCTGAAGAACGCTCAAGCAACCAGTAATCATCACCAACAAATTGGGCTCATGTGTGAACGCGCCCATTCCACCAGCAATCACACTGAATACCGCATACACAAAAAGACCAAAAGCAGAGACGCGGAGCAAGATATCATTCAGGTCAGATTGTTCTTCAGAGCGGAACTTCAGTGATTGCACCCTGCGAAGAGGTTCGGTACAGGAAGAAGGATTTGAGCTCCATTTCATTTCTCTACTTCTACTTATTTTAATTAAAATATGAAGGAACCAAAGATGGTGAATGGAAAATTAAACAACGAAAAATATATACCATAAGCATAGATAAGTTACCAATAAAGGGTAATAATAAATGCGAGGTATGACAAATAATTGGAACAGCACGAAATATGTGCATATAATTTATATCGGAGCCAAAATGGACAAGGATAGATGGAAAGTCAGGGCCAACGAAAAGGTAAAGGGGTGAAAAGAAAAACATCAAAATAAAAATATGGATCAACTAATAAAACATATCTAATAATGACTACAAGGATGACTACAGACATAAAAAATAGATGATAACATATGACTATATTAGTAAGTAGGTCTGGGATACTATTTAAATATGAGTTACTTTGGACACCCATAAAACGTTTAAACTAAAGAAATAATTTCCTTAAAATATCGAACACTAATATCTTACCGTATAAATCCAATTAAAATCGCCAGGATCGATAGAACCATTAACGCACAATGGGAAACATCGGCCAAATAAATGGACAAGCGTTTCAGATCCTGGTGTCTTATCAGGACGAAGAACAAGATCAAGCAGATGAGAGACGCAACCAGGAGAAGCAGTCCACAGAAAAGTCCTTTTGATGCTCCCGCACAGTCCACACGATTGCCACGTTGAGCCGCCGCCAACGCCGCCGCCCTGCGGGAGAGAACAGCCTCCAAACGTCTTTCCAGATCTTCGTCGTTGGCCACGCTGTAACCAAACCCGTACGCATACATCAATTACGCATACGACAATTAACTTCGTCTTGCCATAATGCTAATGAAAAAATTTGATGCACAACTAATTCTAAACTAATCTTTTTAATTTGTGAAAATGTGCTAATGATTATGCTACATCGTGTTAGTATTATGTACGAGTTTGTTACTATTCATAACATATATGAAAAGAGCATATCGTACAAACCTGGGATAGCGACCAATATGCTTCCACATTACATAGATGACAGCTGCGCCAATAAGAGAGTACTCGATGATGAATGGATAGAGGTATGGAGCCGAGTCGGTGACGATAGTACCCATAATAGGATTCCTTCCGCAAACCGTGGTATTGTCAATATTGGCGATTAATGCAGCTGGATTCAAATTGTCAAAAGACTCAAAAATCTCTGTGTTGTTGTTGGCTGGAACGAAATATAACATCTATTTATCAAAATCTATTTAGCTTAACATAATTATAAATGATTCAAAATATTACGCAAACAAAACTGACAAAATCATGCTTATTATAAGGACGCTAACAATGGAACGATTTGTGCACATAAGGGTACCTACAAGTGAATAGTACTCAAAAAACTGCAAATAAAATGTGTAACGGCCGGTAACTAAATGAAAATACTGTGTTCGGCACTCCAACGACAAACCTGGCGAATGTGGTGGTTCATCAACGCGATACGTTTCAACACTATTGCCCCACTCATCTCTATCTGTAGCCAACCATCCAGTATTTGTAGGTGCTACGATAGTGGTCATAGTGCTTACAATCGGTTTCACGGTAGTTGAATAAAACCACTGGAATACTTCCAGCATAGCAGTTTGAGTTTGTGTCGCTTTCTCAGCTTCAGTTGTAATGAGCGAAACAGTGGAAGTAGTCGGGAAGGGGTTATCATTCGGCCAAACGTCTTTAAACTGATCGCCGTAACCCATCCCCTTATCGTACCCTACAGTACTCTTTATAGCGTCGATCAATTTTGATTTTGGAACGAAACCACCACCGACATTAAAGTATGGTGAAGGAGTAGTCGCTGAAAATTTAGCCCAGAATGCATCGTTATTAATATACATGCAAGAACGGTTATTTTGGGGTAATTAGGATGTATCGTGAGTGAACTTTTTAATGGTTAATTAGACCTAAAACAGCAATTTTGTTAGTTAATTTATACTTACTCGTTGTAGGCATCGTTGTAGGAGCAGTCGTTGTACTAGTGACTGCCTTTAATATTTGATCGCCGGTACTTTTTGCAACATTCGCTGCAGTTGCTGCAATGGTCGTTGCAGCAGTAGTTGCTGCTCCAAAAACTTTTCCAGAATGTCTTAAGGTATGTTTTCGAATGACTTCTAGAACATAAAATAAACATAAGCAATTTGACAACATACTTAACTACTAAGTTCATTTAATAACAGAAAGCTTACTTCCAAGAACTCCTTCTCCAGGTACTCCTTGAGGGTTCCTCACATGATAGTCAGTTATTTCTTTCAGCGATTCTAATACCAAAGTACGAATCCATACACATATATTTGTTGCAACTACATGCATTAATCCGAATCTCGCTATTACTTTAAAGCGGTGAATATTGAGCTGAAGTAAAATTTACACATGATCAAACTCATAATTACTTTTAATTATCATAATTTTTGTTGTTTTTAAATAATTGCTTACCCGTGAATTCATAAATATGAAGTACATTTGCATGAAAGTGAATACCATCTGTAACACTGGATTTATGCCTTTTAGAATGAGGTAGCATGGAGAATCCAGAGGTAGCTCAAAGAAGGTTCCGAATTCCAATCCATTATAGACCATTGTACCGAGGCCGAACGCTACAAAAATAGAATTACACAATACATTAATAGCTTTACACGCTACATCTAAATTTTAAAAATATTGTAGTACTTAATATACCAACCAATAGCACCGATACGAAGAAAGAAACTACCATGGCTATGTTCATTCTGCGAAGTTTTACGGCGTCGCAGTGGTCTGGCAACCGGTCCAGCTTCCAACTCCACCACGTCTTGTTGCTATATATAAAACACAAAAACATACTAATACACAAACGAACAGGCTTCACAAGCAATCAAACGATGATAGTATCCTGGTTTAAAATGCACATATATTGACGAGCGAAGATCACTACGAAGACACTATAAAATTGGTACATCCGAGTAGACGGGATTTATAAGGTCCGTATGATTTTTATTACTAATGACTGAATACTAGCCGAGTCCTTAGTAGTTATATCCATAGTAATAAAAGTTATTAATGTAGTACTTAGATTAAGAGGTGTCGTTTCTAAATAGCAAATGAGTGGAGCAGCAGGTAAAACTCAAGCACTATAGTTCCATATTGGCGAACAACAAACTACAAACAGCACATCCAAAGCTTTCCGCAATTGCAATGATACACAAGTATTCAAGCAGGATGCGTCAAGATAACCTCACCTGTTCGGACGCATACAATTGCGCCATTTGCATTTGTAATTGTTGTTGACGAACTTTATCACGCATCTTACGGGGATACACCTCCTGCCCAAATGATATGGAAAAAACAAAAAGTAGCCAGCGTAAACAAAAAAGGGGTCATGCGGCCAGTCACGTCCTATCAAAGCATTTACATTAAAGTGGTTTAAAGTGATCGCTAAGTAACGTGTGCTACATATATAAGCACAATCGTAAAAGAACACGTAATTAAAATGAATAGTAGTATATTAAACGTTTAGTTAACCAACACTCAACGACACTGGAAAGCGAAAAGGGATACGAAATAATGTTAAAATAAAAAATAACGGATGTGCTGATGATGTGCTATGGTAAAACAAAAAATTAACCTCACTCACCTGGAATTGGCTCTGTTTCTTGCTCTCTTTGGTAGACTTTTCCTTTCCAGCATCCTTGTTCTTATCCTTCGACTTTCCATCTTTCTTGCCGTCTTTCTTTCCATCCTTGCTATCTTTTGCTTCTTTACCATCTTTGCCTTCTTTATCTTTCGTTTTCTTTTCTTTCTCCTTCTTCTGTTTCTTCTCTTTCGGCGGAGGTTTTGGTTTCGGAGGACTGCCGCTGCAGCAGGCACTTTCTGCATATTATTTAAGAATTTGTAATGTGCAGAGGTCATAATCTAGAGAACTCGACATAATCTAGTTATTATTATACATGTGACATAAATAATGTACACAGTATGAAAAGATGTTGCATTATTTAGGGCGAATCCTGTGACAATCGAGTTAAGTTAACCTTGAATATCAGGGTCAAAAAAATTGTCATTGGTGATATGTATGACGGTGTATTTATTTAAGTATTTTATTTCATTTGTATGTTTATTTGTCTGTATTACAATGCATATTTTAAATTTCTGTCTAAACAGTTCTCTCATTTAGGTGGAAAAGTGCCACCATAATAGGTAAAATAACATAATTTTATGTCAAGCTCATTAACAATTGGAATTAGTGGGGATAGAGGAATATTTTAAAAATGTGTTAATAAATTTTCAAAATTAATTATTTAATGAAAACGAGTGTCTTTAACAATGGCACATTTACCTTGCAGCAAGAAGCAAAATACATACAGCAAGAACAAAATGCTCATGCCATAGAGGTAAGTGAAGAATCCTTCGTAGTAGTACAGCGGTAAATTGTGAGTGATGACGTCGCTGATGACGTACGCGATGCACACCACCACCAAGAGCTTGGCGTAGATGAAGCTCGAAATAATGAACAACGAGGTTCTGTAAAGGAAGAAATATCTTTTTTAATGAAACATACATTTGATGTGCTGAAAATTGGCAGGAACTGTGCCTTCCACACTTTTAAAATGTATAACATTAAAGAATATACCTATTTCTCATGGTACAATTTTATTTGATAGTAAAAACTAAGCTCTTTATGTTTTTTTTTAATGAAATAGTACAATTTTCTTATAAAACTATTAAAATCGGTTTTATTTAAATATCACTTAATACGAAATTATACAATGATTAAAAATAAAATTTCTCCTTTCCAAAATCATTATGGAATTATTGGCTGAAATAAATTAAATTTCAAATAAATTTCAAATATTTTTTTTAATCCAATTTTATGGTAGACACCGTGTAAAAACATTGTAATAAACGGCAATAATTTTAATCACGATTAAATAAATTTTACCATTAAATATAATATCTAAATTCTAATAACGAGAGACATTACATATATTTATGTAAAAAAAATAATTAAGAATAGAAAAATTGTAAAGAAGCCAAAAAGCGCTATGGTCACATGTTCATCCGATTAGCTGAGCTAAAACTACACATACTTCTTAGAAGGTTTCGGTTGTACGCATTTGAGTTCCATTTCTTTGTTCGCGGTGTTATGTTTTTCAGCTATAGCGATGTCGCTGCCCTGCTGCCGATGTTGCCCCACGGGTAGAGTAGCCATATTGTCAACTGCCTCCAGGTCTACCGTGGCCACCTTCACTTCGGCCTCCATGGGCGGATGCTTGTCTTTCCCCATCACGGCTTCACTTACACCAGGATTTAGGATTTAACGAAGTACGAGTTACAGAAGATGGTACATTGTAAGGTGTTCCAGGGTTAAGGGCGAGGTTTAAGGAAGAAAGGGTAGTTCGGGGAGCTTTAACAACGCAAAATGTCCCGGAAGCGCGAGGCGCGGCCGCGTTCTGAGGCGACGGCTTCAACTCGGCGAGAGTTGCGCAGTAATGGATGCTGCGCGGATAAGAACCGCCATAGTAGGGGCGGCATCGCCCCTTCGGACGCACCCTATTTTCTTTTAAATTGCACTTCTAATAACAAGAGGGTCCGTGTGTCGACATAGGGGCCATAACGAAGGCTACGCAACGTTGTTGATTAGCCGCGCTTTGTTTAAATCTAGTTTTGTTTTAATTTTTTTATGAAAATCCTTAGACATGCGTTATCAAATCAAAATTTTACAAAACCACAGGCAGGTTTAATGTAAAAATATCCCTTTCCAAATCGAAAATTATGCTATGATATCGCAAAGTACGAACACCTTTTCGATTTTGACGAATATTACGATAGAATCTAGAACGAATTCATCGCCAACCCTAAATCTGGCGGCAAGCGGTCGATAGAGGCGCGTCTCCCGGAGAGGTTCGGGAGGCTGCGCGCACGACCCACTGACCCGGCCCTAACCCCCCGCGCCCACCAAAAACGCCCTAATACAAAGCACTGCTTCAAATAGGTAAGTACCGTAGAGGCATATGCAAACATAATAAAAGATAGCTCACATGGTTTTTGAAAAAATTGGAAGGATTACGTATATTTAGAGGGCGGGAGGACCCGGCCGTGTTCGATCCGACTAAATAGCCAGCGATTCGTTGGCCGGCACGTCAGGTCGATGAACTCTTTTATACGCATCACGTAACGTATTATTCTATTCAACGTATCTGCACATGAGGGTACTTCGTGGGCTCGTTTTTCGATAAATGACCATTTGCATATTAATACAAACCACACTGCACCCAAATTTTTATACATTATTATTAAACTTTATTTTAGAGAACCATTGAAAAAGAAACATACAGTTATAAACATTTTCATGTTTTTACAAATGTTGTACCTACGTTTATTAGAAAAATAGTGCAAAAAAAATAAACGGAATCCTTATTATTAACAAGACGAAAATGTTCACCAGAGTATGCATGCATACAAGGATTAGTGAAATTATTTCACCATCAGTCTTATACATTAGTCATTACCTACTTGGTGGTTAAATACTGCGAAGAGGCAATAAGTAACCAAATCTTTAGGCCTCGCTGATACCACCATAGTCTACAACACTCATATTCTTTGATTGGTCAATTGTAGGAAGCCATAACGCAAGCATAAAAACACGTTCATTAACTTCAAAGTGCGGCATTTCAATATCTATAATTATAAGCAGTTAAAGAGAGTTGCACGAGTACAGTTGCCGCACATTTAACTGCGTGGTCTGTTTGAGACAGTTCATTAATTTAATTAGCGCCGTGTAGGTACTCTAATTCTAAGTAAGACGTTAAAATCGTGGCGCGTACTCTAAACAGATTATTGCAACAACAGTGTGCCACTTAGACGGTTCTGAAGACATTATTGTTTCAATAGACACGAATGACAACCTTAATAGATCACGCATAATTTTAACAAGTTCACAAAGCAACCGCTAAATCTTTACCAATCCCGTTATATTAGCTAGACAACTTGGATGAACCGTTCAAGGCCGACATAGCTGGTTTTCAAATGCGCCACAAGATGGCGCTATAAGGATCACAAAAACTTGCCAAAACTACACCGATGTCCTTGAATTTCTTTCCACAAATCATAAAGTGTTTGTGTCTTTAAAAATAGTTTATGTTTTACATAAGATGTATTCATAATTTGTAAGAAAAAATATAGCAATGAAAAGAAATATTTGATATTTAATGGTATCAAAAAGATTAACATTGTACCTAAAAAACACGAATGTCTTAACAACACATTGTATCCGAGTGTCGCGTCTGGCGTGTCTAAGCATTTTAATTGAGTTTTAATTTATCAATGACATAACGTGGATAACTGTGGCCTTGTGGGTTCACACAATGCACACTTACATAACGTTACGGCTGGCTGCCTTTCGAACATCCACAAACGGCTTCATGAGGCAATACCTACTCAATGGCGTCTATTTATTTTATTTTATTTATTTATTTATTTAAGGCAACACCCTGCACTAAGGAAATAATCCTTGTATTGCGGGGGACTTTACAAACATATAATTAACGGACACAAATTACATCCAGACTCAGAACAACAATTTGTGGATCGCACAAAGTGTTGTCCCGCGTGGGATTCGAACCCCCGACACTGGCAATGTAGGTCGCTATCTTAACCACTACGCCATCTGTGCAGTCGAACATGTTACTACTAATAGCATCTTTAAAAAAATAGCGTTAACTTAATCATTATCCTCAATACATTCCCAAAAAGGTTTAACATCAGGAAGGTGGCCAGTCATAAAACTATTGCTAATAACTTTTGGCATATGTACCTATTATGAAAGAAGAATACATATTGAGTCGACTCCAAGTCAATTACTTGATCAAGATGATGATGATGATGACTTCGT
>DWEI01000737.1:0-19703 GCA_018245875.1 Mysoria ambigua
ATGAATATCGGCTGCAAAAGGAAATGCATGATTATTTATTCTGACATAAAGAGCTAAATAGTAATACTACGCGAATTGCTATGCGAATCGTTTTGGCGCGTTAACCGACTTTTAACATTGCATTTATCATTTCACGTTAGTTGAGTTAACTATACAGCGTGCTTCCTTTGCTCTCGCAACTGTCTCAGCGTGCCGCGCGCACTATCCACAAAAGTATGAACGTTAAAACGCTAATGCGGCTATAGATAGAAGATTTAATTGGAGTTACATTACTTAATGCCCAGCGGTTAGTACCTTTCAATATTAATAATTTTTGTTTTTTAATTACGGAACTTTATTTTTGAACCAAATATTTTAACAACACCGCATCTCATTAAAATAGGAGACTTACCATCACCAACTTCACGCTTGTGGTCCCTGAAGAGGTAGGGGAAGGAAATAATAAGCGTCCCACGTTTTACCAGTTACGTTTACGTTCCACTCTGGAATAAGGAGTAAGTCAATAATCAACAATATTTCAATTCAGACACAGGTTATAAAATATGTCTGTCGGGCAGTCAGTTGCGGGAGGCTAGTGTGTTATAAAAAGTCACCGTCACCTGTCGAACATCACGTCGCATGTGCGAGAGAGACAAAACAAGACAAAATTTTATTTCTTCATCAACCTTTCGATTTCCGAGAACGAACTCGATTCATTAACACATAAATCCATAAAAATAGCTTCCCGGACTTGTTTCATACGCAACGAGTAGCGATAGGTTTATTTAATTCTAAGATCAAGTACGAAAAAATCACTAAGCTAATGTTTAAAAATAAATTGAAGATCTTTACTATTCGCTTCTGAAAGCGGATCACGTGTCTTTCTAAGGAGTTCAAAGTGCAATGTAGAGCGAGCGTGTTCGTCTGCAGCTCATATCCACAAGACAAGTGAATGTACGAGACACGCCTGTACGCTGCGAACTGTGTGAACAGAAGAATGTCACTATCTCTACATCAGTCTCTTTCACGTGCATCGATTGAAACCGCATGCTCTTAAGCGAGAAAATGTGTCTCGCCCGCCGTTCGCTGTTTTTCTATAGCGCAAGTATGTTAGAACAACGGAGCGTATGTGCGTGCGTGCGAGTGATTTTAATGAACGACTCTCATTTTAGCGTAAAATACAAATAGTCTGTTATAAATCGCAATGTGTCGAGTGATAAGCGACTACGAGCAATCAATCATTCTGTAATTAATTAAGAACAAACGATTCGTTGTTAGTTTATCGCATAATTTATTACTTGGAAATGAAAATTCTAAGGGATATGAAGTGTGAGCGTCCACTGTTAGACATGTGATTGGCAATCGTGTCTTATCTTACGTAAGCACTAAACGCTTTAGTATTATTACAAACCACTTCACCAATATAACGCAGCCCATCGAGTGTATTTTAACGTCAGCGCGCCGTAGGTCATGTTAGGATGGACGTTTCTCGCATAATGGCCAATTTATAGACCTCCCACAAGTTTTCGATAACAAGTTAAAGCAAGGCACAGTGAATAACGGTGCTCGTGTGTCGGAGGTCAAGTAATTCTGGTATATTATTGTGGAGAGGCGTTCGTATTAAATTTCACGGTGGCAAATTGTGGTGAGCGCGTGTATAAGTTTTTTTTGTGTCACGTAAGGCGTCTAGGCTTCCTACAGTTTTTATTTTATCACAAAATTTTGATGCTTTATAAATCTGCATCTACTTGTATTTTCACTGGAATAATATTTCCGTTGTTTCGTTGTTTTGTTATGAATCTGGTAGACAAAACTACGCTTCAACGTAGTTATCAGAAATAACATAATAACAGTGAATGAATCAAATAATATTTTAACAATATTTGGCTATATGGAATAGCGAGTTACCGTGCACTCACATGATTTGGGTCTGGTTTTTAAAGAAATATAAATAATTGTGAATTGAAATTAAAATAATGTGATATTTATTTATTTAAATAGGTCGCTAATTATGTTTAGCGAAGCGGTACAGCACCTAGGTAAAAATCATTAAACCAGAAAACTTTAAATATTTCCTTAAGAAAAAAACTAAATTCGAGGCACGCACCTGTGTTTGTATTTTATCATACGAACGCTAGTCTAATTCTTGGTCTCACATAGATATAATTTCAAAAACATATTCAATAATATTTTAATTTCACGTTTAACACAAAATGTGATTAAATTGAAATTTTCCCACATTTTTTTCTCTTCACTCACTGAACGCTTCTCCATATCTTTCGCCGCTCGCTGTTAAGCATAAAATAAAATATAATATATTTATAAAATATAAATATTGCACTTTAATTTTTAGAAATCTTCTTTAGAAGTCTCCGTTAGGCCCTTGTGAAGTGCGTGCCATGCTGTACGGTCTCGCGGCGCTTCGGAACCTTCCTTAGTCATAAAATCATTAAAGCTGTTTCAAGAAGAAACAATTTAACGCATTAAGTATTTTGTTGTTTATATAAAATATGTTTTTAAGTTATTTAACTGAACATGCATTTCAAATCTTCGTTTTGCGATGTACCCTAAAAAAACCTAACTTGACCTTCAATACACCAAAGAAAATCTCTATTACCTAATTATAAAATTTACAACTCTTTCCTTTTCCTACCTAACATTTTGATAGTAAAATTTTGAAAAATAAAAAAGAAGTAAAACAAAAGTTAACAAACAGCAGCTAAGTTAAGGCAACAATCGGTTAAGTTCATTCACATCGTACTTTGTATAATTCAGTCGATTTTATACACATAAAAGTAAAGAATATAATAACGTACACGTACATTCGAAGCGAACCCGGGCCTCCGAGCTACCACATCACAGTCACAAATCCGTATTCCCGTCAGCGCTCGCCGCGACACGACATCCATCAGCTTGTCGGCGGTCCGCTGCGGTGTGCGTCACGTAGCGCCCGTAAATCACTGACCTAATGAGCGTTAACTATCTACAACCGGCCGGTGTAGCATTGTGCATGCTTCATCCTCGCCGGAGGACGAAAAAATAAACATCCTACTCACAGGTGGGTCACTGCTCTGCAAAACTTCTTATAATAAGTTCAATAGTAATAATTGCGATCAAACGTTGCGATGGGTCACATCTGGTTCCATATGTTTTTTTCTCCGTTGTTAAATTTCAGTGAGTTTTACGTTATTGTTAATTCGTATGCATTATTTCGTCTCGCATAAAGTCGCAGTATCATATAGCAGTACGATAATGATATGTATATCGTATGATCTAAATGCTGTATTATTTTTTATACACGCCAAAACGTTCGCATATTTTGCTAGCTTCATACAGTTCATCTTTGGGCACAGCAACATAACTGGAGACCTTTGAGTTTAATTACAATGCATTTACCGAAATAATTTCATTATAATTACACAATTTAAAGCTGCAATGTTTTTATAGTTCAACCATCTTTATTATTTATCCAAGTTGTTGTATCATAGGATAATCGTAGGGTTTCACCAGGATCATTTACTATGAGCGATGGCGGCTGTCTTATTTTTGTTATATGTTATTTTCTTGTACATGTTTACACTGTAAAGCTGGTTGATAATAAAAAAATGAAATTTATAGTTATATTTTAGTTTCAGAAATAGCCGAATAAATCAAATCCGATGTTGAGTACTCATCCAACGTTATGTAGTCACTAGTGCTTGTGGATACATCGATGACAACTAAAAAATTGTTGCTGTTTCCTTGAAATTGCCAATTTGCATTGCAAGTAAAATGGAGCGCTTAGTGTGTACTGTCCCAATTCAAAGTACAATACCACAGACAGCACTGGTTTTCACCAAAAGTAAAAAAGCTTTATGAAACGAGTTATTTCATTTTAATTATTATCAACTTGCCTTTTACAGATTTATAATTACAGTACGGTTATTAATCTTTAGTTATACGTCTTTATGCAAAACTGCTGGGACTATTGGAATATTCCGTATTGCAGACAAATGTTTCCACAAATGAAGTTTCGCGTTTCCGGATTGGACGCGAAAGCCAAATACATCCTTCTACTGGACATCGTCGCAGCCGATGACTACCGATATAAGTTTCACAACAGGTAGACCATGTCATATCACCTCTCGCCTGCGGAACTCATCGCCCCGAACCATTTCCCACTAGCGTACGGGCTGAGTGACCATCGCATTGTCAGCCCGTTTGCACTCACGTCACGTCTCATGAGATATGCCACTGCTTTCCTCGTTAAACCTGTTAAACACCCATTCTCATTTAGCTTGTGACTCTACCCACACTGCACTAGTTCCCACCGAACCATTTTTAATCCGCTCTTAATTGCGTCTGAACAATTTGTACGAAACACGCTCAATTTACACGCTACCAACGGAATCCCACGGCAAAGAACATCGCCAGGAATCGATCGACTATTAAGCATTCAACACGCGTCCCATGGGTGATATCATTAAAATATCTTTGTAACAACAGCCTCAGCGGTAAAGGAAAAAAGCGGATCACGCCTATACCAGAGGTGAGATATATCGCGCACGAATCGTATGTTTTGCTAATTTTATCGAAATTGTTACTCGGACAACTAACCGGAAATAACTAGTGTTAAAAATGTGCGTAAAAATTCTTCCGCGTTCGTCAGCATCACTGCAGCTGAACATCACTACATCGATAATCATCGTATTTGATCGTGTACATTGTTTAATTCCTGATGACAAGCAACGATAAGGAGCGCTCCGTCGCTTTATGTCCGCCGAACGACGACCGCTATCAGAACCGCCGACGTGCTGGTTTGGCAACATTGAGATGCGATCGATAAACTTCGATGTAATATCCGTTAATTAATACGAACCGAGCATACCGGTCGAAATTTCGACTGTGACTCATCCGTAAACCGATATCGTCGCCGACAAAGGCGCCGACTGTCTAACGCGGTTAATATGGTAATTAATTATTACAAATCATTCGGTCGTAATTTATTTACCAATTACTCGATCAAATTTCTAAATACGTTCGGACGGGATGCGGGCGGCGAATACTCCGGTGTCCCGTGGTATCGTAACTCAGTTTTTGGTGTCGCGCATGATGTTACCGCGGCGCATTCGCTCACGTGCCTCGGTCACGATGTTTCGTTGGAGAACTTAGCCGCACAATAGGCGCGTAATTTGCCGTTTTTGGTCGTCCCTGATGGATACACGGGTCTTTTTTTGTTTGTTGCAAATACTTGGCAACACCTTTCAGGTTAATCAGCCCAAATATAGTTAGATGCGTGAAAACGCCTAATAAGGTGACCGTATGCGCATTGTATTCCTCTACGTTTCCTTAAATAAAATTTGGTGAGCGTTTAGATGATCATCGTAAACAAAGTTAATCAGTACGGTTCGAGATCACAAGCAAATAAGACCGATTCTCGGGAGCTATGGGGGTAAAAAGTGAAACTATGTAGTTCAGTGGCATGTCTCACAATCGACGTGATGTCAAATCGTTGTCGCAAAGAACGCGTCCCAACCCATGTTTTTCTCTCATATTGCTTGCAGACGTATGTTTCCTGCCTACAAAGTTCGCGTTTCTGGTCTTGATAAAAAAGCAAAATACATTTTGCTAATGGACATCGTAGCTGCCGACGATTGCAGATACAAATTCCACAACAGGTATAAATAAAGAAGTGATAAAGGAATTAAATTAAAATAAGAATAATGTAGTAATTTTGTCGGGTTACTCTCGAGATTTCGAATTAGCTGATCTTATTTTAATGTAATTCGTATTTGAAAGAACAATAAGGCAAGAAGCATGCGTACTATAATTTACTTAATGTGAAGATGATAGGGATCTGCGTGGTTAAACAAAGCGTATCGCTGTCCAGCCCCGAGCATTTGCATTGCAAGGGTCATTTGAACTTTCTACAACACTGTCACTTACGTTGACTGCTACACATTTATTTAAATAGCAAAAGAATTAAGTGATTTTTCATTTGCATGAACAATCATCGTCATTTATTAGTCACCATATTGTTTATTATTTACTTTGGTGCGACGCAGATCTCTTTCTACATTCACATGCTTATAAATATTTTGCATAGAAACATTTAAAACAGCTTATATACCATTTATCGTCTGCATGTTTACACAAAATTATTTTTTTATGATGTTATAATTATTTCAATAAGAGTTTGACCAGGGGCATGAAATTAAAAAAAACGCTAAAATCATTTTTCTTAATAAAGTATATGTTGATATAATTCTATGAATAAATCTGAATGATTAAATAATTGTTGGTTATAACGATAATTACGTATATGGTACAAATGTTATACTTAGGCGCGAAAATACTTTGTTCAGATGTGTGCAGAAAATTAAATGATAAGTTTGTACTATCGCAAATTTCTTCGTCAACATCGTTAGCAATTTTTACAATTCGCTGCAATAATGCGATGAAAACAAATTGCATTAGGCCTCACTTGGACAAACTCTTAAGTACCCGATTAACAGCATTATGTATTCTTATGCATGTAGTTTGAACGGCTTTAGTTCGTACCTAAGTAGTGTGTTTTTCATCTTTAATTGAATAAATATTTTCACGCTTCAACAAGTTCATGTTCTCCACGTGAACGTACAGTGTTTATGGCGTCATAATATTTATAATTTATGCGACCACCTGTCTTACGGCGCCGTGTTTTTTTTTAATTAAAAATTAATTTCACTTTCAAAAGATCGTTTTGGACTTACCATAACAAGTAGCCGAAACGAAATATGTGGGATAAGTATGTAAAGAATCTTAAAAATCATAATGTAGTAGTATCTCTGTTCCATCGTTTTGGTATATTTACATTTAATGATATTATCACGTCTATT
This sequence comes from Mysoria ambigua, assembly GCA_018245875.1. Taxonomy (NCBI): domain Eukaryota; kingdom Metazoa; phylum Arthropoda; class Insecta; order Lepidoptera; family Hesperiidae; genus Mysoria; species Mysoria ambigua. Next base: position 6,837 of record DWEI01000737.1, read on the forward strand.
ACACGGATGACAATAAAACTTGTACCGTTTATAATTTACTTTGTAATAGTATCTATATTTTTACATATTTTGTAATGATATCAAAATTATGTCCTTTTTTAATTAGTCTATTGTAGTAATCCCAATGTACCTAATTTAGTTAAAAACAACATAACTGATAATAACACCTTGTAGTTTATTATCATCAATTTTTGGGGTTATGTCAAAAATTAATATTAACTTCTCCTCTTGCTGCAACTATATGTTTCCATGTTTGTTTCCGGAGTCGGTGGATGGTCGCCGGTAAAGCGGACCCGGAGATGCCCAAGAGGATGTACATCCACCCCGACTCGCCGTCGACAGGCGAGCAGTGGATGCAGAAGGTCGTATCCTTCCACAAGCTAAAGCTGACCAACAATATCAGCGACAAACACGGATTCGTGAGTACCGGCTATTATTATTGCTTTCATTTTTTATTGTTCCACATTTGTCTTAGTTATAAGTAATTATTGGTTGATATTTATCAAAGATAATTTTTTTATTTTACATTAGTAGGTCATCCTAAATATTTTGTTTCTTTGTAATAATCTCTATAAATACATTACTGAAATGATAATTATTCTCGTTATATTTATTTAAAAGGTTTTCATACAAGATGTAATAGACAGGTGCCTAGGTAATATATAGGTAACTAGATAATATCTGTAGCTTTCAGACAGGATTCACATTCAAATAGAAAACGCGCCCCTGTTCATCGAAGGCGTATAAAAAGTTTCAATGCAGCTAATAACCACAACATCGATGTAATTCTCAACAATGCTCTCAACAGGAGTGTCTGTTGAAAAAAGGGCCCCAAAAAGTAGCAATCGAACGGCATTATTTTTTTTGTGGAGAGCAAAAACTTTATAATGTGGGTGATATTATAATTAAAAAGGTCCGTTTGTACCCCTGTCGTCGAGCAGCGGGGGAGCATTGTCCCGGCCACGGTTATTATGGCTATTTACTTTGGGCAACCATCAACTTCACCGTTTAGTAGTTTTCAATAGATTATCTTTTGTATTGAAGGCTATGATCGGTTATACTTTTTGCTGGTTGTCTTCAAACTTGAGATACATTCATTGTATGAAGATAGATAAAACCTATTCTATAGATATTCACCTGGCTTTGAAATTTTTCTTACATTTTAATTTTGAATATTTTGTACTTATTGTAATAATAAAGGAAAACACCATGAGGTAACCTGGCACACTTTAGAATTTTCCATATTATTCTACAAATTTTTATTGTGAAATTTACCTTCCCGCACTTGCTCAGCTATTGACTATGGCTTTAACCCTTCCCAATCTGGGAGGGGCACCGGGTCCTCTTGCAAATCGATAAAAGCGTTGACTATGATAGCGATTACACAGCAAAAATTATTTAGATTTTACATTTTTAAATATGAAATCATGTTATGTTAGAAGTTCTTTTTCAAAATAAAAGTTACTAGAGTTAGAAGTTTTTATTTTTTTATATATAATAAAATCTCAATACACTTACTTTATATGGAGACCTTGGACATGTCCCCTGCGTAATTCTTATGAATATTCATGGAGTGAAACTTAATTAAACCACACAAGTTTAGTGAAGTAAACGTTTAAAAACTGGTTACGCGTCTGTCACAGGGTTCACTGTGTTACATCTCTTAGAACGTCTCTTTTTGTCGAAACGTCAATGGGTCTTGATTTCACTACTCGTGGAGTCAGCAGTGACTAGACAGTCACTGCTGACTCCACGAGTTGTCAACTTTACTCTGTGACAGAAATAAAGCATGATGTCCACAGAAGTGAACATTGCAAAAACAACACAATTTTCTATCGAAATTTGTCCACTGCATTTGCACTAAATAAAATAGGTTAGACTTATACTTATAGATTCAAAAAGTTTAATATGAAGTATCAAACATTTGCGTCGTTACATACGTGCGTTGTCTACACATGATAAAATTATTATTTTGCATCTGTTGCACACCACTACCGCCCACGACGCGGCGTACCCGTAGACTATTTTACTTCACTACCTGACACATAGCGAGGATGTTTCCTTAACAGCTGTTCAAATAAAATAATCAAGCGCCCTTATTGTATTTTTAATTATGTTTTCCTTTTAACTTAGTAGTAAATAAAACATTTTGAATTCGTATTTTTTATGCCATTCTATTCATAGACTCCTGTACTTACTTACCTATCAATATCCTACTCCACTTGGAGTATTATGATTTAAATGTACATGACTGTACATATCATGTCGCTTGTTATCCCGAATGAGGTAAGTAGAGGAGTGTGGTACATTCACAAGTTTCGCCAGTTACGTGCCTAACGTCCTAGTCGCCAGTGACGTAAGTACATTTCTAATTTGTTCCTTTTGCAAATATACATACATTTATTAATTTTCAAGTAACTAATTAAGAACGTAGAGTTAAATAAAAAAATAATATTATTTTTCATATTATAGAAATGAATACGAAAATTATATATTTTATAACTTTTCTTCATAATATGAAATTATAAAATAATGCTCTGGTCTCGTGGTCGCGTGGTTGTAACCGCGCCTGCAGATCGAGAGCTATTGCAATTAACATCAGGGCGGGCTCTTTCAGTTTTTTTTATTTAGTTATTTAGTAGTAAATCGGATACTGTAATTCTGCTAAAACGTAAAACGTGGAAATGTATGTATAACAGTCCTCTGCCCGTCCCTTCAGAAAAATACAGGCGTGATATAAAATAATGGGAATTTTATTAATATTGCTATTAGTGCTATTTATAATTAATTTCAGTATGATTACTATTAATAAAACAAATGTCAATTAACATATTAGTGTTACGTAAATCATAAAAACTTGTTACATATAATATTTTTATGTACATATTTGCTTAGAATATTTTCATTTGTACTAATATATTATTCATTTATATTACAACTCTAACAATGATAGATCGTTCGCATGTCAATCTATAAACAGTAAGTTTTTTTAATATATCACACACAAACGTAGCGTAGTGGCGTAGCGAATAGCGGGAGTAACTGCCGCTACTCTATGCCGACTAATAGACGACACCTGTCCTAGAGCAGTAACTGTTCTAGGGGGCAACTAAAGGAAATTATTTATCAATAATATTTATAAACATAACATAACATCGCGCCCGTAATCCCTGAAGAAGTGGGCAGAGGAGTGTAACACACAACCACCTTTCACCAGTTACGCTTACCTCTTACAATAGATGATGACATCTTACAATAGGTGATGAGCCCATTGGCATACACCGGGCCCATATCTACAATCCAGGTCTCTACCAGAAAATCGAAATTGGAAAAATCCAAAAATGCTCGACGTAAAATTTGAACCCAGGTCCTCTTGATCGGCAGTTTCGCTAGCAACTAACACGACCAACGACACAATTTATAATTATAACATATGTAAACGAGTTTGCGCGCGGAATATTGCAATAGGCTCATCCCCTATTGCATTGTTAGTTGTATGTACCAATAACATCACTGCTTCAAAGTGTAATTATTACACCCTGCTTACCTTCTTCATGGAAATACAGGTGTGATGTTATGTCATGTTATTAAACGGATAACGTAAAATAGGCAAGGTGATCCTCCGCGTGGGGTCGGAATAAGAATCCATTCCCCGACCCGGTCCGGGTTTCCTAACAGTCGACTAGACTCGGCGTTGACAGATCGCAGTCGCGGCGTAGCTAGGCACAGCCATTTGCCCTAGCCTTCTCTAACAGCAGCATAGGGTGGTGTGAATAAAATATCTTTAAATTCTTGAGTTTTTGTATTATTAATTGTTTATTAGAAATACATTTTAGATATAAATTGTGTTTCGATCTCGTGAATCTTTTTTGAACGTAAACTTCACGCCTGTAATCCCCGAAGAGGTAGCCAGAGGAATACAGAACATTCCCACGATTCAACGGTTACGTTTACGTCCCATTATGTAATAGGTGGTGAGCCTATTGCAATGCAGCGGGAACATATCCAGACTCCGAACCACTACCAGAATTCTAATTAGAAAATTTTTGTAGCGTTCCACGCGTGAATCGAACCCGGGACCTCCCGATCGGCAGTCGCAATTGCAACCAACACGACAAACGAGACATTCTTTTTTGAATAAATAAAAATTCGCGAAAATGTGTTTGCATAACTTTTGGAATGGAGATATAGAATACCTAAGAAACATAAAGCAATATTTACATCCATACTTCCTTATGTGCTCCCTAACCACACGTAATATATAAAAACTAATGTTATTAGCCGCATTACTAAATCAAACTATGCTCTTTAATCAATTCATCGCCCTTTTTCCGGTAATCCGTCGATTATTGTCGTGTAGGACTTTATAGAAAAAAACCACATCCGATTCCATGTCTATGAATAAAAAAGAGCTGTTCATGTCCAGCCAGGCGGTTTCAATTTCAAATAACGCTACCGAAATGGAAAGCCGACTTTCAAGGTAACATAATACACTTGAGTGCGTTTACATGACCGCGATCCAATCATAGATAACGATTGGTTTTTTAACTCTGCCGATGAACGTTTGTTAAGTTTTTTTTTTTCTTGTTTTTTTGACGTTTTTTCCTCATGTCAGGTCTTTTGTCTTTGACGAGGGACGCGGGTAATTGAAATAACGACGGTCGCCGCAAGGTATGCGTAGAATTTTGAGAACAGCTGACTCTGTGTAGGCGATGCCTTAAATGTTTTTACGGAGAGACTCGTTTTGAAACTGGAATTTTATCGTTTATATTTAATTACTTTTAATTAAATTGTATGTTGCATTTGTAACAACGTGGCTTACTTTAATCGATGTAGATTTTTTAAATTTTTAATTAGCAGCTTTCTAAAATGCACACACCTTTTTTTATTTAATTTAATAATTTGAATGAAAAACAAAAATAATTATGTCTGTATATACAGCCTTCCAGAAAGTGCTACTACTTTTAGAATCAGATCAATCAGCGTATAGGCACGCCGAAACATTTTGCACTCTTCTGCAAACATGGCTCTCATATAAATGACAAACGAACAAATGAGTGAGCGGGCTTACGAATAAGTAAACAAAGTTTGAAAACTTTAAAACAAACATTCACATACGACTGTTATTTCGTCTGTCGATGTTTTTCGGACATAGAAACAGGTAGGAAGATGCGAGATAGGCGGTTGATACTCGTTCGACGTTTTTTGTCCGCCATTCGCCCGACATGCCGATTTTTGAATAGCCGTCAATTTTTCATACAGATATTATCTACGCCTGTTAACATTGATTAATTTTGTATAACCATTTTTAATATCGTGTTTGTTGTGCCTTTATCGCCCTACTTACAATAAATTAACTATAATTTTTTGAGTGACGTACATGCTCGTGAGCGATCTCTGATGATTTTGTTGCGATAAGTGAAAGAAGTTGGTATCAACAATGACATCTCACAATGTATTTTGTTTTTTTATAGGTATGTGTAGTTTACACGGAAACACACAGCGTTATATAAATTTATTTGAATGAATTATTAGTATAGTCATGGGCGACATTGCTCGTAGAGCATCAATTCCTGTCCAAGTTTTGTGAAGGACAAATTGTTAAATTATAGGTAAAAAAGTGACGTCACGCCCGAATTGTAATGAGGTAGGCAGAGAAATGTAATGCGACACTTTCACGATTCACCAATAATTACGTTTACGTCCCACTATGGAATAGGTGGTGAGCCTATTGCCATGTATCAGGGACATTTTTAGACCGCAAGCCAATGCTATAAAATTTAAACTAGAAAAACCAGTAGTGCTACACCCGAGATTTGAACCCACGACCTACCGATCGGGAGTCGCATTCAAACGATTACCGAGACAAGTAAATTTATAAAATGTTTAAAATCTGGTATTGATCACCACAATGGAATTTCTACCTAGTTTGTACTTAAGTCAAATAATTTCACATAGGAATATAAATAAATAAACATATAAATAAACAAGTAATAATGGTTTTCTCCGGTACTACTGTCGCTAATTGGCAACAATCCTGGCCTCTACTAGAATCCCTCAATGCGCCGTGTTTGCAAAATTGAATGCTGAAAATTGGGTGTCAAATATATCTAACTAAACAGAAATCATCTTAGATCGCAAATAAAAATGTCTATGGATCTTGAACGTTTAATATTAAGTAACATATTTTTATATACTTCTAATTACAATAAAGATATTAAATCTGTACAAAGTAAATAAAAAGAACGGCATAAAAATTATTTTCCCAAAAACTTTCTACCAGGTTGTCGGAAATTATTAAGACACTGTTCTATTGTAAAGACCTAGGGTTTATTAATTAATTATTAATCACATTTATTATGATGTGCCGTGTTTTTGAGTTAGTTAATAAGCAATAAATAATAAGCCGTCGAGTCGTGAATCAGACGGTTCGTTTGTGTGAGAGGCTATACTCGTATTGTGCTGCGGTGGTATACAGCGGACTGGTTCCGACGCGTTTATGGTTGCACTAACGTCGCGAGAACTGGCATGTCGTCAATTATAACGACATTTCAGGCTTTAGCAGTTCGGTAAAGGGAATAAAAGAGATTAACTATTATTATTAGTATCGGATTAAAGGCGACTTTTGCCGCCCAAGATGTGTTCGGTGCGTATCATTTGCGGTAATATTTCTTTACGACCATGGTTTATTATTATATACCTGAATACTTTTTTAATACTTAATGATGTCGTATTTTCGTATAATATACGATACAATTCCACATTACAACGTTACAACTGCACTGAAGTGCAGAAAAAATATTTTTTAAATGTTAAATAACTTTTAAAAATTGCTATTAAATATTTTATTTTAAATTTACAAGTTAATTATTAATTTAATAAGCAGTCAGTTTTACAAATGCCGTGTTTATGTACTATTCGAATATAAAATGAAATTTGTCGTAAAGAAATTAAGCACAATGGTCCTAAACCGTTTATTGGGGTAGCCGTGTCATATATTTTATAATATATGAACTAATAATATTAAAACGAATTCGTGGAGGGCCACTGAATCTGTTTATTAAGTGTGATACGGAGTTTGAACGGCTCGTTATAAAAGAGAATTTGATGTTATCGACCAGGATAATTAGGACCCTTTAGTGAATGGTATCGTTGATTAAATTGTAGAATATTCAGCGGAAATATCTAACTATTAAAATTTTAGACACATAGCTAAGCTTTAAGATTTAAAATCATTCCGTGTAACGATAAAGAATGGTAAAGTGTCATTGGACACTGAAATTTCCCTTCGTATCCCATTTTAAGTTAACAATAAAGATTAAATAACGTAACTTCACGCCTGTAATCACCAAAGGGGTAGGCAGAGGAATGCAGAACATTCCTACGATTCACCAGTTACGTTTTACGTCCCACTATGTAATAGGTGGTGAGCCTATTGTCATGCATCGGGCACATATCCAGGTTCCGAACCACTAATAGAAAATCTAAATGAGAAAACTTTTTATAGTGCTCGACCCGTGAATCGAACCCGGGACCTCCCGATCGGCAGTTGCACCTGCAACCAACACGACTAACGAGGCAAAGATTAAATAAACATTAAAATGTTGCAATAAATATATTCGTAATGTTCTCTAAAGCGTATGAAATCTGCCAATAAAGCTTCATGGTAAGTTGGTAAAGTAATCAGCCACCATACCTCTGGTATGTCCACAAACTTCTTTTCCAAAATTTTCTCAGGCATATTTTTATCTCCATTCAAATTTATAATAACCAAAGATAAAGTAAATAACAACATGATTATAAACAAACACACTCCATATTGAGAATGAGGAAGTTCATTTGTACAATTCTGATGGAAAGTGATGTCAGCTGTCGACTACGAATAGCTCACTTGGCATACCGCCACTGTACTACCGCTATATCTTCTGTTTTCTTTTAAAATTACTCACATATTGTACTCAGCTACTGACTGCCGTAATGACCATCGACACTAGAAGGATGTGTTTATTTGGATTTCTACCTAAAATTACAATGATCTGAGGTTCGAATTCAAGCAAATAGTATACAAAACTAGAGTGTATGATGAAAACTTAAATTTTTATGAGTTCTGTGAAAAATGTCCAAGATATGTAAAGTCCACCGACTCGTGCTTGGGCAGCATCACAGATTTAAGCATTTTAATTACGTAAGATTGTATCTAACATTGAAACGATAGAGGATAATAAACGATGATAATAATGATAATGGCAGTGAAAGTAATGAAATACCCATATACATATATATGTCGAGTATGATATGAAACCAAAAGCTCTATATGATACAAAATATATACTGGAAACCAACAAACATTTAAAAAACAATTTACAACGCATTTACAACATAAAATATTTAAATTAGTTTTTTAAAGTAAACTTTTTTATTTTTTCATTGATTGATTTAAAATATAATTGTTTGTGGCCATGGTATCCAAGAATTGAGATTGGTCGACTCTGTTGGATAACCACGTCGTTGCACTCTTTTGCAATCCATAAGTTAGTAAAGTAGGTGTGACGTCATTAATACAGTCAATGTGAAGAATTGTTATTATACTCCTTCGTCTCTCTTGTAATTGTAGGTAATTTTAATTAGTTTAAATAAGGATTGGTTGTGGAACGTAATCAAATAGTATTTTCGACTTTTAAGCAAATGCATTTAACATCTTCAGTCTGAAAATCATACATCAAACTGCTAAAATTACAATACCAATACGTCCTAAGCATTCTGAATTCCTAACGTAAGATATCGAATTTTACCTGAAGCTGAAATAAATCCAAAGCATACAAAATAGAGTAAACAATAATCAACCGCGGGCATTTCCAAGTTTTTTATAAATCTTCTCAAAGGTTCTGAACTCGATTGTTTGATTGAACCCATAGACATATTGTTCTGCCATCTCTTATCCGTCTAACGATATGGCCTTTAATTTCCTTACCCACTCATTCTGTATTTCTTCGTGAACGTAAATGCTTATGTTGTACGTTTAAACGATCTTCGCGCTTGAAAAAAACCTATAGCTTTCATTATTTGGATTTAACCGTTCTCTAATCGCTGGCTTCCCGCACCCGTTTTTACAAATCAAAACATCTTGAGCGCGCACAATACGTTTGGTCTCGAGGCTCGATCGCTAGGGGGTATTGGAGGCTTTAGTGCGGTAAGATCGTGAAATGTAATGCTCACAACAGACGCATCGATTTTATAATTAGTTTTGTAATTAGTATTAAAAAATTGCAATTTTCTTAGTTATAAACGGATTTGCGTAGAGTTACGAAATATAAAAAATGAACTCATGTTTATATGTTGTAAAGCTTTCGGCTGACACGAAATATACTTGAAGGTTCAACTCCTATTTTAAAGTTCATAAGATAATTACTGAAAAAGAAAGAAATTCTAAAAATCTAAAAGTTTTTGTTTGTTCCAGTCTAAATATTACTCGTCAAACATATTTTTTTATCAATATTTGATACGTAATAAAATCAAAAAGTAAATTTCACCTAATAAGTATCTTTATTAAATCCGCTATTTGCTATCATCGTATGTAGAGATCGTACATTTACTGTGTGTATTAACAGCAAAAAATTGTCTATTAGATTCCCGAACACATGATGCGACAAAAAAATCGCCCGTCCGGTTTTCCTTTGCGTTAAGGATGGCGAAAAGCGGCGTCTGTTCATTTTAATTGTGAAGGGCTAATCCTCAGCCGGCGTCTTTCGAGCGTCTAATTCATTTCAAGTAGCCCATTGTGCGGCAGCCAGTAGTCGTACCAGCCCGCGCACGAAAACAGCTGGTGCCGAAAAAATTGCGCTCCACGTTTGTTGAGCCGTCAAATAATGCCGTGTTGGGCTGTAGAGGTTTTGGAAGAACTGTTTTTTTTAATAAATAATATTTATTATAGCAATCAAAATGACAGATCCACTTTTTAACATTTTGAGGTCGTCTGCTGGGTATCGACGCGACGGTGCGATTTAACCCCACACAGATATAGTGTGTTATGGGCCCCTTAACCTAAGAATATCTACATATTATCTGGTAATTAAGAATGTCTTTCCTCCGTCTGCTCTCAATTGCCATGTGTACGGTCGGCCCTTATGCATCAAAATACACCAGTGTACAATAAACTTTTATACTAACAAGGATTCAAAATTTAATTAATCCTATTACCAAATAAGTAAAAAATACAAGTCTGATTAACTAAACTAAACTACTGATTGCGTAGTTTGTTGATATTTATTATTGGATAGTTATAGATTGTATAGTCTCTATAAAACACGGGGCAGTCGAAAATCATATTGCTATTTCCACAAATTATTGCATAATCAGAAATCATGTTGCCTTTTTATGTTGCAAGACACAGCGCACAAACAAAACATCACTAGTACCACTTTGCCGGATAAAACTTATGGGTCTTCAGCGTCTCTTTTGTAAAGTTGTAAAAGTTTGTTGCGCAAGGCGAACTTTCGCACGGGTCGGGGTAAACAAATACCTATACGATGATGATACAAAGGCCGGCAAACCCGTTCGCTTGCTTGAGCAGCAAAGGGCATATGCTTCGTAATTTATATACAGTTATTGATCAAAAGGTGACGTCCTTTGGGAGGCAACCAGGCGTCCTGCAGATCGGTGGGGTCCACAAATTGTTCAGCTACGCAGGGGTGATAGAATCTTCGTCTAAAATGGAAAGCAGCGTCTTACAGTTCAATTGATAATAGGGATAATGGAGTAATGCGGTTAACGAGATTGATTGACTACTCGACGATATAACAAGCGCTGCCAGGAATATATTGGACATTGTTATAATTATCTAGCGTGTTATATACGTACTCTCCCACTTTACAGCTTGTTTGATCCACATTTGCTTCCCAAATTTCCGTTTCTGATAATTTTATTGCTTAATTGTTACTTTCTCATGATTCTGCGAGTTCATTTTTGTATTCTCTAGAACCTTATGTAGTCTTCTTTGAGAAAAATTGAAATTTAAAGGAAATGTTCGTTGAATTTTTAAGGTGTTTTCTACAATTCTCAAGGTATTTATCAAAATGAAGTATAAATTACAAATATTTTTGAAAAATTAACATTATTTAATAATTGCCATATTTTTAAAATCTACCAACAAGTTCGCTACATTTTATTCGCTATCAAATTAACTACAAAAGGTTTTCAATGGGTAACCAATTATTAATCCTTCTTTTAAATTTAACAACCATTAGCCGTTTGGTACATAGTTGCAAGCCGTTAAAGCCTTCAAAGCATAAAAGTTTTTTTTTATCATGTAAAACATTCTTCATTTTGTTAATACTTGAGGTGTAAACTTAAATCCTTTCACACTTGACTGGTGAGTTAAGAACTGTGATGCAAAAAATACTTAAAACGATAAAAAGTCTGCAAAGGTTTTAAAACTGCACAGTGGCGCCTCCTTAGTACCAGGAGACTAAATTCTTAATCTTTTTTTTTGTATCTAAGTCAAAAAGGTATTCAACTTCTTACCTACAGCAACGTTTGTATAGATATTAGTGGAGCTTGCTCAATGTTGCCAATATATTATGTATAACATATACATAATATATGTATATGTTATACATAATATATATAATAATACTAAATACTAAAAAAATAAGCATAAAAGAGTTCTAGAAAAAAATAATCACAATATAACATATCTTTACGACTTTCATTGTACCGTAATAAAATTTCCTGTTTTTCAAATAAACAATAAATGAATCTTTTGGAACATGAACATAACTGATTTGTTAAGACCTATGTAGGTACATCAATAAAAATGCGTCACCACGTTGCATGTGGGAGTAAATACAAATCCTTATTATGAATGCACTGTCGTCTCCTCACATATTTACTTATAATCAGATAAGTTCTAATATTCAATGCTGATTCGTTTTGAGTAAATCAACTATTGCTATCGCACCCTATCATCCGGCCATTGTTTATGCTGTTATAAAGAAACTTGTAGGCACTGGAATATTCTAGGGATCCAGATATACAGGTACCGATTGTTATGCTGAGTGTAAAGAGACCTTTATTTGAAAATGAACCGATACATAAATACAATTAGATAACCATTTTTAATACATATATACACCATATCACTACAATTAGCAACAATAGAGTATATAAAATAAATAAATATACATAGCACGAAAAACGCATATCGTTTTCTACAGTAAAAAATATATAGAAAAGTATGTTTCCTAGTTAACTGCCAAACTATTTTTTACTACAGAATGAACTAGCTCGCAGCTTTTTAGTCACATAACATAGGATCCATATAATAATACATTTGTCAAAAATTTTAAAATAAGAATTTCAATCAGTAATCGTTATTACTAATTGAACGTCATACATGACTGCCTCGGTCTTATCGGAGACAGCGTCACTGGTTAGTCGTGTTGCAGGCGCGACAACAAACGGAGAGGACCTAGGTCTAAATCCCAGGTCAATCACTTGAACTTTTCCATCGTAGATTTATAAGTAGTGTCTCGGAAGCTGAATATGTGCCCGGTACATGACAATAGACTTATCACTGTACCATAGTAACACGTTAACGTAACTGGTGTAACATGGGAATACTACACTTCTCTGCCTACCTCTTTAAGGATTATAGCTGTTAAGTAACGTTTTTTTTCACGATATACTCATAAAACGATTTGTAATAATTCTCACACCCCTCTACATTTTCATCATATCTTCTCTATTAAATGTAGGGTAAATAAGACGCATTATTGTAACAGCTACGATCCGCTACATCAGTATACGGTTACGTCCAAATCTGTCCCTCTGTAACTGGACACAACTCGTAACCTTGACGTATCGGCAAAC
>DWEI01000738.1:0-19689 GCA_018245875.1 Mysoria ambigua
CCGAACCACTACTAGAAAATCTAAATTAGAAAATTTTTGTAGTGTTCGACCCGGGAATCGAACCCGGGACCTACAGACAGTCGGCAGTCGCATCTGCAACCAACACGACCAACGAGGCAGTCAAAGACTTACATTTTACATTTTCTTAAACTCTTCATTACATACTCATTTAATTGTTGAGTCATCATAAAAGGCTCGAGTAGTCCGCATTATAATTGTATTATCCGCACTGTAATTGTATTATCCGAAAACTACCGCGCTTGTAATGACACCGGCTCAGAACACCTAATACCTGTCTTATCTTTGGACGTGAACAATTAAAAGAGGAATTGTTTGAAAGAATTCGAATACTAGATAAAAATGTATCGATCTCACGATTTTATATATGATAAGTGGTCGCGAAATGTATAGGACGCACGTATCGGCCAACACGACGCTGAATAAGCAATTCTCGACGTGACACATTCCTTCTGCTACATACTAATGGGTATGGTTTATATACACAATTTTCATCTCATCCAGTCACATTTCAACAGATTTACTTGGTGGAATACATGTAGGTATGTGTCTCGAGATTTAAGTGGAGTGCTAACAAGTGAATTTCATCTTGTGGGAATTTACGAGAGACCGTTTTACCACACACAAGGTAAGTTTTGTACATACTTTGTAACATTTAGGTGTCAGTGAAATATTCTATATACGTTTGTGATCAAAGAGATAATTATTGTTGACCTATTATTGGAATTATTATGACTTACACACACAGAAGGAACATGTCATGCTCCGCTACCGCAACCCTGTGTACTTGGGCGTAAAAATTGATTTACTGAGTACCAGTTAGCTGTCATTTGTTGATTGCTCTGGAATCAATTGTAATTAGCCAAGGTATTTTAGCCCTTAGCCATAGTCATATTTATAGGCAGACATTATTTTTTCATCTTATGGTCATGTTTACTCGATATAGGTATTTTCGTCACCAAGAAGCAGGGCGTATTTGGGATTTGAACTTTATATTAAGGACATATATAAAGCTTTGGTCCTTAGAGGTATCATCTATTGGTTATAGAAAGTGCCTACATAGATTGTTGGCATCAATATACGTCGAGGGCCCATGAAGTATTTTGTACCCATTAATAGGACTAAATCTGCTGACGGTACGTCAACCTACAATATGTCGGCTTTCTCTAATATGACTGGACCTATGTTCAAGTTGCATGGTAAACAGCTGTTATGGGAATGTTTCCCGCTATACGTCCTTAACATTAAATACCTATATTGCTTACACTAATATTTCATAGTGTGACCGGGCACTAAACTTCAATTAATACTTTTTTAATTATTCTTTGATTACTTTTGATCATATTTTGCTATATCAACTAGGTATTATTATTAATCATTTGTGTGATACCGATTCATAATATGTCCTAAAATTTGCAACTCTTTCTAACCCGGTATAGTCTCTATAACCTCTAAATGTTCCGACGTGACAGCCAAGTGTGTAACATTATGTAACCAGGAAAAATACTACCGTATTTGCCCCTCCTGCATTACTCACTGACTTATAATAGGTAGGTACATTATATTATACACATTACTTTTAGTAATACATCACTCACTCACTTATATGTGATACATATATTATTATGTTAATGATTAATTACTATAAGTCATTCGAATTTTAAAATATTGTGAGATGGTCACTATAAAATAAAATTATTACAATGTATAAAGTGATACATTAGTTATTTTCATCCAGGTAAACGTTAGAATGCTTGGACTCCAACGCTGGATGCTACTGACCGTGTGCCTGTGGCTGTCAGTGGCCACTGAAGCGCGGCGCAAGCTGAAGCGCGATGAAATGGAAAGTTTGAAGTCTTCTGAAGACGTGGATTTGGATGAGGATTATGATGAGGTACGCCATTGGGTCACTCACAGAGTTTATTAATTGAGAAAAACGTAGAATGCTTACGTCATCTTTTTATCGACGATTTGGAACTTTCAGGTGGGTAGCTAGTCCTTTTTCATCGTCTGCCAGTATACTACGCCTAGATGACATGAACTCTTGAAACATTCTGAATATTTTACAATGTCGCCCTGGAACCTGTATTCGAAATGCAGACATGTGTAGAATTAGGTTAAGATAATTAAAACATTTGTTATTGATATACCTACTACAAATAGTTTTGTATTTATGTTGTGATATAGAAAGATAGATATAAAAGTAAAGGTTTTAAAGATAGATATAAAAGAAACAAGACGAGTTTAAGAGGAAGTGGGGAGGCCAGTCAGGAACGTTATATGCAAATTCTATCATTTCACACTACGTACGCCCATGTTTTAAAAGGTCAATAAAAAAAGGCGTGGGAAGCAAACGAGCTTTATCGTTTCCTGTAAAAAATGGACCCCAAAATGATTTGATCCGTTTTATATTTCTTAAGTATTATATTACTTGAATGTTATATACGTAAAAATAAGCTAATAAAATAATTTTGGTGACATCTAATATTTTTGAAAGAGGGACAACAAACCTAACATCACACCAATAATCTCTGAAAAGGGAAACAGAAGAGCGTAATACACTCCCAAAAATTATCCAGTTACGTTTAGGTCCCACTATGGAATAGATGTTGGGCCTATTTCCATACACGGGCTCCGAGACAGAGCTAGACTATGTTGCAAGAGAACAAGAGAGGTCCATGTACAGACTGGTGCGGTGTTGACTGTAGGTGGAGCCGTGCCAATGCGGCGTGTTCATGTCCCAGCAAGTGGGCGCGCGCGACCGGCGCAGCAGGCCGCGCGGCCCGCCGCAGGGCCCGCCCGTCGTCACCTACGACACGGACGCGCCCAGCCTGCCCTGCGGCCCCGGCGGGTTCAAGAACTGCATCAGCAAATGTTTGGATGTGGTGCGTACTGATATCTAAGTTTAATGGACTGTATATGTTACATATATCGTTATTATTAGAATTTATTTATTATACTATTTAACATATGTATTTATTGTCTTTCTATGTTCGTTTCCGCTTCTAAATCTTTACTTCTTAAAATACCCTACCAGGTACATTTAATATTTAACTTGCAAATAGCTTCTCATGATAATGAAGAAATCTATCCGCTGTTTCATTTTCACCCTTTAGGCTCCAATTAGAAAGCCAAATCTATTTCATTAACTTCATAAGAAAAGAAAATATTATATATAAATGTTAGGCCCTTCTCGCACTTTAGTACCTTCAAGTCCCTGTAGGTGGTAAAAATCTGGGTCACAAGATAAAGCCAACGGTACAAAAAATATTGTAATTTTATTCATCATCTTATTATGTCCATTCTTGAAATCTCCTATGGGGTAATGATAACTGTAACATCACGCCTGTAATCCAATAATTAGTGGGCACAGGAGGGTGGTACACAGCCAATTGTAGTTGATAATCTTGTTACTTTTCCATAATACCTTACTAACACCACGAAATGAATGTATATGTAAATGTAAATTTACTGCTGCTCACGTTCATTAGTTTGCGGACGACTGACATATACCTGCACCAATTAGCGTGTAACGCGGGTGTCGGCGTAACGCGCGTGTTCCTGTTTCGTGTCACGGGCTGTCCCGCTCGCGTGTCGCACGACTGACACGTGACCACGTGACGGATGTCGGGTGTGTGTTCGATGGCGAGGAGTCGATCTCACCCACGCGACACGAGCCCCGATCCGCTGCCCGTAGCCGCACTGGAACAAGGCGGAGGTTGTCTCCTGGTCGGGCTAGTGCCGATCGGAATTGTACTATGTTGGTGCAATATAAAAAAACTGCTTACTTTAACTCGTCATAATTGATAACGTAAACGAAAAAAACTCCACCTGTCCACACATAACACTACTTAATATATATATTCAATATTAATATAAAATATAAATGTATGTTTTAAACACGGAACAAATACTTGTGCCGATCACACTAACGTTTATCCTGGGTGATTATCGAACCCACCACTCCGATCCAGCGGACGAGTTCACTACTGAGCCAGACAATTAATGTATAACGATATAAGTGTACACGGTGCACAATATATGTCATTAATATGTCATTCGCTCAATACAAATTCCCGGCCTGTGTGGTCGTTATCATAGTCAGATCGCAGCCCACTGCTGGACACGGCCTCCGGTCCCGCTTGTATGTTGTGTGTGTATTAAATCAGTTGTTCATGATAAATTACAAAGGAAATAACATTGGTTATTCTCCGCAAAAAAATCCACTTAAATACCAAATTATACAATTCTTCCGTTCCCGGTTTTATAAAACAGTCACATTTCCTGTAAATCCAGTTCTGTGGAACAAGTTGTGGGCCAACAAATGTCCTATATACAATAATTATAGCAGAGAAAAAAATTAATTAGTTTTAAAATGTTACCCGCGTTATGTGTCGACTAGTTGTGTAAGGCTCACAGCTCATGTTTTAATGCGATATATATTTTTAAAGGCTCCTCGTGATTCTTATTAATTAAGGTCCCTTTTACATATCTATGTGTCCACCTACCTCCCGCTATATTGCCACAGCTTTTTTGTGTACAATTTTGAATTGAAAAAAAAAATGTTAGTGGTGTGTAAAAACAATATTGCGATAAAGAAATAAAATTTGTAATTAATTTTAAATTTATGTAGGTATGCATTTTAATTAAACTCGTTTACATGATTATTGTGTTCGGAAATACTTGTGTATATTTGTATAAATTTTTACGTATAATACTTAAACATAAATTAGGCTTTTAGCGAATATTAGAGAACACTTAAAGTAACCAATTTATTCAATTGCTAGTATTTTGCCATCCTAAGTATCATGTGGAACTAATTACAACTAGTGTATGATAACTTGAGACCTGTGTGATGACGTCACAGATAATAAATCTATTATTTGAGTTTTTTAAATGTATGCGAATAGAAAAATATCGATATTTAACAATCGGATGAATTATATGTACAAACATTGCATATATACTTCAATTAAAGCGCGCATGCTGTGCTGTAGATCTGCACCAGCAATAACATAACGGATAAAGCAGACCCTTACTAATTATGGCGCGAAATGCCAGGTGCCGAGCTGTTACGGGATAAAATTAACACATTATTAACTAGTATTACTGTTCTTTAGCAAAATAAAAATACCTTTTATCTTGCACAATTGGCGCTACTTATGCATTTGTCAATTTCTATTATTACTTTTAACATTGTAAGACTTTTGGCGCGCACTGTACCTCATGTAGTATTCGCTATTTAGATACTGAAGTACCTGCCGCGCGCCGGTCCCGTCATCTGCGGCGCGGTGGAGCGCGACGTGCGCCGCGAGCGGGCGTTCCTCTTCGTCAAGAACTGCGGCGGGGACTGGTCGCCCACCAACTTCTCCGCCGGCAAGGAGTTCTGCTGCACGGACGGCCAGCACCACAAGTGCTGATGCGATCGGGACATTTATTCAGGAGTTCGTTACTGGCATCTATAATTCCCTAATGGCATCTATAATTAGCTACTGGCATCTATGATTCCCTACTGGCATCTATACATCCTTACTGGCATCTATAATTCCCTACTGGCATCTATAATTTCCTAATGGCATCTATGATTCCCTACTGGCATCTATACATCTTTACTGGCATCTATAATTCCCTACTGGCATCTATAATTTCCTAATGGCATCTATTTTCCACTATCCGTAGAACTCGGAATTATTCAGAATAAGAGCGAGGCACTATATCTAACCAAGCATATTCCATGCCGCGCTACGTCGCGCTCATCATAAGATGATTTTGTGTTCCAACTCGAGCCTAAAATTATTGAAAAACGTCGTTATAATGTCCTCCTTCGGAATGTAGTGTAACTGCTGATCTTCTAATATAGCTGATAGTCTCATATAGCCATCATGGTCGCAGTTAGATTGCATTATCCGTTGTAGATGCCAGCAAAATGTAATGTGATATCACATCACATTTCGCTTCAAGTGATACAACATTACAACATCACTGCATCACATCGTGAGCAGTGAAGTCAATAGCTAGCAATATTTCGCGTAAGTAATTTTAAATTCAATCGTAGAAATTTTAATAATGTATTTACGTATTCGTAATATTATCTTAACTTAAATGTAGTGTCCCTTAGATGTATAGAGTTAATAAATCATGACAACTGTAGAATAAGTTAAGCTAATAAACTGTTATTAATTTGTTGCTAGGTAGTTTAAAATCTAATATTTTTTTTACGAATTGATATGTGTATGATGGCTATGGTTAAGATGATGTGCACAACGTAATGTTTGCCAACCTTAAGCAAATGCTTGCGAGTGACGAGTAATAGGAGATGTATTATAAATATTAGTCATATTTGATAAGATAAATGTTACAACCGCATTCGACCATCACACCACTTAGTTATAATCGTGATATATGTTTATATTTTCTTATGGATAATTATTTTAACTTATTATTATAATTATATAAAACGTAACGTAAGTAATAATAAAAATTAATTAAATAATTTTAAATAAAGTCTGTTAAAACTGTAATTATTGTTCTATTGGGTGTTGCCTTCAAACAAAATTTTATTTAAATGGCTATATTTAGTATAGCGTTTTCCAGCAATAAATTACTTACAAGTCAATAATATGTATGCAAACGTAAAATGGGAATTTAAAACTACCTAAGTTTGTAAAATTTAACTTTATATTAAAATGCCCACTATATAATCCAAGTTGATAATAATAATAAAAAATAAATAATTGAATAATACTTAGTTTAATACATACTAAATGGTGTCTAGCAAATGTGCATTCGTAAATTTCAAATTAAAAACATAACGCGAGGTGTGACCAATGTGTGCCGTGTGGATATGTGAAGTTCGTAAACTACGTATCACCGAATTGACTGTCGTTCTTACCTGCAGTCGGTCACATCGAGCGCACTATTAAAATATTAATTTACGTTTTCTAGCAGAAAATTTCTAATTAGAAAATTTTGTAGTGTCATGATTGTGCACCGTCATAAAATATCACATAAAATTGTCACATAATGTTTATGTTATGATTATTATATCGTCACGCTAGGCTTGTGCGCGGTAGGCAGAGAGTGCGGGGCGGTGTGTGCGATGTGATAATATCGGTGGGCAGATTCTGGTTCCCGCGTCGGAGCGCGCGAGCCACGTGCCAGCTTTAGCGCAGTGACCTACAAACGGATGGAAATCAATAAGGTCGCACAAATGCAGCCATCTCACCCCCCGCCCGCTGGGGGTAGACAGATTTGGCGATGCACTGAACCACCGGAGGCGGTCTATTTCGGCCCTACTGTTTTAACTTTGCGGTTTATTTTAATGTTATAACAAGGAACATTTCGATAGGTATAATGGTTTACGGTATTTTAATGATCTCGCATCATGTTCTGTATTGGTTATCTGTGCTAGTCATTAATAACAATTGAATGAAGTAAAAGAACTTACATACATATAGAAAAATAAAACTATGTATAGTTAAGCAATCGATCAGTATTATTTATTTGCATATGTACAAGGTACTTACATAGTGACGATACTGACAGACGACAGCCCGCGTAATTGACCGCATGCCCGAACGTATATTTTTTAATAAATTGACGTTACTCAGTGGCTTAGAATTGCGCCTCGCATTGCCGAGGTACCGGGTTCAAATCCTGGCACAAAACTTTTTCGGCATCGTTGTCCACATTGTGATCATCAAGCCTATAATCGTTCTACCGCTGGAGTCGGCAGACTGCACAAGCCTTACAGGATATTATGGAGAACTTTATGGAGTATAATTTTCTTCACGACGTTTCACCCTTCACCATTGCAACAATTATTTTGAAAAAAGATTCATGCTCGAATTGGAACCCAGAGCCCCGGGACCGGGGAAGGCTTGTTTATATATTTACACACTAGGTGCGTTCGTGTAAAGGAATATTAAGGAATTTATTGCAATTGTTATTACAGAATGTGAATAAATTTTAATATTTCCGACGACTTTTCCTTGTAGGATGTACCTACTTCTGAACGTCGACACCTTTACAGACTCGGCCGGGCAAAAAGTTCAAATCGAACTGCTCTTTTTGTTGACGGAGTCGTGCAAGCGTTCTCTTTTGTGTTATATAAATAGCTCTACGTAACATCACGCCCGCAATCCTCGAAGAGGTACGTAACACTTACCTCCTACTATGGAATAAGCGGTCTTCCTCGTCGAGTCGACAGCTGATCGTGAGTGATCAGCCATCGTGGTGGGAGGCTTCGCGGCGATGTCCGGGGGGCGCCGGGCAGTGTGTGCTATATATTACGGTATTATTCATGTTATACGGTACGACTCCCAGCGCAGTTCCATCAAGCTGAACATCAGTCACTCGGCCGACTCGTGCGGCTGGATCCGCGGGACGAATCTCGTCCGGGATAAATATCTGTGTGACGCGAACAAGTATTCATTTACAATATCTACGCAAGTACTTATATATTCACATGTATACGGAGCAATTGTAAATAAGATACGTCCTTTGCCGGGATTGTAATATAGTGTCCAAAACACTACAAAATGTTTTAATTTAGATTTCCAGACTCCGAACCACTACAATGGTTCGGAGTCTGGACATGTGCCCGATGCATGGCAATAGGCTCACCACCTATTACATAATGGGACGTAAACGTAACCGGTGAACCGTGAGAGTGTTCTGCATTCCTCTGCCCACCTCTTCGGGGATTACAGGCGTGAAGTTACGTTTTTTTTTTACTATTTTAAGGTTTTCTAGGCTAAGCTATTGACTATAAAGCCCGCGTTCCAACAAGAAGTAGGCAGCGCGCAGTGGTCCACTCTCACGATACGTCGGATACAATCTGCTCCCGTCATGGACAAGTTGTGAGCCTGTGGTCATATATCAGGCATCAATCCACACTCCTGGCTACTGCGAATTCTAAGAGAGAAAAAACCCGGTACACGTATGTACGTAAAAGTACGCGACCGGGGGCTCGAACCTGCAATGTCCGTACTGTCCGTACTCTTGGAACCACTGTACCACTGAGTCAGTATTTCATCAATTGCTTCCATATTTCGAGTGCGCGCTATAGGAACAAATTAGTATATTGTTTTTTATGTCCAAATTTTTTCGGTTCAGCGTTTACAGATAAGAAAACCACAACACCACGCTAAGTCCCGTACGAGGTAGGCAGAGAGCGCCAACTGCCAAACATCCCGTTACTGTCAGATGACCTGCTGACCTGCTGTGTCTATATTCATCTCTGACTACATACACGAGAATTAGGGATGGTGTTATGGTGCTATGATTAAGAGGCTGTGGCGCTGATGAATTTGTTTCGCTTGCTCTATATCCATTTACATCGGGGGACGTGCACATCTGCTACAATAACTTTTGACTTTTTAATAATCCATATTAGATACTTATAAATATTTCTTCATTGTTCGAAGATATCGATATATATAAATCAATACAAACTATCGACCATTGCACCGATACGACATCGACTTTTGAAACAGTCCACCTATTGTCTACGACTTCGTTTCATTCCAAATTATACAGATAGTTTTTTTATTAATGACCGCGTGCGAAATATCAACTTTAGCAGTTCAACGGCTCATTGTGTTAATCGATATTGGTCGACATCGATATAGTATTTTTAAAATGTGTACCCATTTTCGTCCGACTATTATTAGCCTGTCCATTGTGCGGCGTCCCATATAGCCGGCGGGCGACGAGTGGCGTCCTATCCGGCGACCTGCTCGTATGTGCTCATACTTGCCACCGGTGTTCTGGCTGTTTGTTATTGATTTGTTTGAACTGCTTATATTTTCTAATTTTCTTAAAACGTAGTATCACGCCTGTAATCGCCGAAGAGGTAGGCAGAGAACTGTAGTACACTTCCACGTTTCACCAGTTTACGTGCTACCGTGGAATTTATGGTGACTCTGTTGCCATACACCGGGCACATGTTTAGACTCCGAGCCATGACTACGAAATCCAAGTTCCAGTAGTCTCGTATTCAGGATTTGAACCCCGAAACTTCTGATCGGCAGCCGCGCTTGCGAACAACACGATCAACCAGACATTCAAATACTGTGTCTTGTCGTAAGACAGAGAGGCCTAAACAAGATCACAGCACCGTCAGTATTCAATGGCCACTTTCGACCACTCGGCCCAGCGACAATGCCAAATATTTATTGCCAGTAATACATCATAATGAATTCAGTCACGGCGCCATGTCTGCTGTTTGAATAAATCTTCAACGCAAGGTTAAAGAGTCCTATAAAACCTTCCTCGTAAGTCTTATCGGGATCCTGCCTCGGAACAGTGTCAGTGTCGGAGTTCGAGTAACTTACTGAGTCTAAGAACCAAGATATTTGTTACAATATACGGAAAAGATCCTTTTAAATCTTAGTTAAAATTAATCGTTAGAGTCGTCGTTACGACTCCACACCACGCTAAGGTTATATTCGCAGGTCTATAAAACAGCTTATAATAGAAATATACAACCTAAAGTAGGTGAATCGTATGCGTGCACTGAACTCATTTGCCCACCTCTTCGGGGATTACAGGCGTAATGTTACGTTAAAACTTACCTATTTCTGAAATGCGTTACCCAAGAAGATGATGTACCACTCGCCTCGGCATTATATAATCAGTTAGACTCACACACACCCACATTCAATAATTATGTACATACGTAATAGGACAGTCGTTTAATAAGTTTGTTCATCTCTTTGCGAGAAATGAAGTTACCTACTTGAGACATGTCGTGTTTGAAGCACATTTTAGTCACTTGCAAACGTAAAATTATTCGCGAAAAAACAAAATTCGCTCGCTACCAGGATTCATACGCAATCTTATACGCCGAGGTATATTTGCACGGTGTAGCCTGAAGCCCACCATACGGTTCGTATTAGTGGTTGTCCATGGCGGTGGATTTGATCAGTACGGGTACCCTAAACCGGCTGCTGGGTGTCGCGGCTTACGATATCCACGTCGTAACATCACGCCCGTGTTTCGATGGGCTTTGCAGAGTTCTTTTCTCGATCTTTTGGTTATGATCATACTGCAGTAAAGTCTTAAAGTCATAAAAATAATTATCCACGTCCATTCGTCTAAATTTACTAGATTTAATAATATATTATATTTATTTTCTTTTATATAACAACTAACGAGGCGGTCATGTTGGTTGCAATTGCGACTGACGATGGGGAGGTCTCGGGTTCGATTCCCAGGTCCCTGGATTTTTTAAATTCTGATTTTCTAGTTGTGGTTTGGAGTTTGAATATGTGCCCAATGCATGCCAATAGGCTTATTACTTATTCCATTGTGGGAGGTAAACGTAAAGACTGGTAAAACGAGGTAGTGTTCTGCATTACCCTGCCTACCTCTTCAGGGATTACAGGCGTAAAGTTACGTTAACGTTCTACTTTTTTATAAATTTGAAGAAAAAATTTGTAACATCAAGTAATAAATATAATAACATCAAGTAATAATAATTAACATAGTTTTGAAATAAAGAAAAATTATTATAGAAATTACGTAAATTTAATGCACAAATAAATTTAATGCACATACATATATGAACGCGTTCCATGGTGTCAATGGAGGTGCCTTATCAAGGACTAGAGTTGTACGTGTGGCAGTGCGCGGCTAGACGCGGCGGGAGCGGGGGCGCGGCGGGGCGGGCGGGGGGCGCGGCTGACCCGGATAGCACAGGGTGAACAACCCCGACACGTGCCACTTTCTAAAAAGAAACGCGTCGCCCGCGCATCCTTGCGTGGACAGCTGGATCGCAGCTTCTCTATTACGAGTTCACTACCCATTAACACTCCGACATCGTACCTACTGCGACGTCTTCATACCCGCCCTTTACACAATGCGTGTTCCAAAATACATTCTACGGCATTCGCTGTTCAAATTTACCGCGTCTTTTCGAATTTCGAACGTGTTGCGCAACGCTCATTGCTCCGTCTCGTTGTTCGAGTTATTTATCGATGACGCCGGTAAATTTGGTTGAGAATCAGCGTGTACCCACTTAAAACTGCTTAGTGTTATAAATTATATTTATATTACAATCTCAGCGTTAATATATATGAATAATGATGAAACTGTACGTTGCTTATGTTTGAAATGAGCGCGCATAATATATGGAATTATGCGGACTTAGCTATGTAAGTTCCATTACACAAACAAACATAATAAATGCGATTCGGCGTGGGAAAATCTATTTAAATCGCGAGCAGGCTGCTTTGAGTCATTCGAAACGTATCAGCATTGCAAACGGAGGCAGCTAAGCATGCGTTTAAGCTATTCATATACGAATAGCAATGTTTGTGACTTAATTAGTAAGTATATAAAATTGTATTGTAAAAATGTACTTTAAAAGCGTCAAGAGCACTGTATTTTAAAGCCTGTCACGCATTGTCCACTCCACTGGTGTCTATATCTGAACTATGTCGTGAACTCTATTTACCAAGATAAATGTAATAAGTACTGTCAACGTCACTGTAATACAGTCAACGTCTAGGATTCTTTGTCAAATGGCTCCTATATGTAAATACACGTGCCTATTAGATAAACTCTTTAATCTCAAGAGTAGGTAGGCAGATTTATTGTGTCAAGCAAATGCTGTTTGGAACCTAAATCAAATGTTATTGTACTTTAGTTTTATCACGAACTACACAGTTTGGTTGTCAGATTCATTTCGTAGTTTATTCATAATGTAATTTTTTTTAATAAATTTTATCACTTGACTTGACTGCCGAACCCGGGACCTCTCGATCGGCAGTCGCATCTGCAACCAACACGACCAACGAGGCAGTCAGCCGTATTTAAATTTCATCATTCGCGTTACAATAATGCGACTGCATAATAGCCCACGTAACTCGTTCTAGATCAATAGTATTCAGGTTCGTCTGTAGGTCGAGTCAGGCACGCTTGCGCTTGTATGAATCAGATTTCCAACCGGCGTCTAGTTTTAATATGGCCCGTTGTTTATAGAACTTTTTGCCATCTCGTAGCTAACTCGTTTGTCGATAACAATCATCTTGTTCGAATGTATTTGCTTAATAGCGATGTTTTATATTATTGGCGCATTTTATTAAAAATATATGTTCATTAGAAACGAATTTTAGATGTGAGATGGATGGATAAGAATGGGAGGGAAAAATATCCTATCAACCTGTGACACAGAACAGGTCGTATGAGGTACAGATGTCATGCAAACCAGCTCTTTTCAATCGAATCTTCAAAAAGTGCTCGATACCACGGTGGAAGTACTATAAGATGTGGTAATTTTACCACCATTTAGCTAATAGAAGCTCTTAGCCGTGCGCGCAGTCAACACGCGCGCTTAAAGTGCCAATGGTGTACTAGCTGCTAGCCCTTCCTCAGCGGTACGTCCGCGAGCCCTCGCGACCACCGGCGGCCGAGGACAATAGCCACTATGTATGTGTGTACGCGCGTTCCCCGAATCGGCGGCGTATGACCCCGCGCCGCGGCGCCCGGGCGCTGTCCGCGCTGCCTGACCAACGCTGCGACGACCTAATCTAAACCCTTCTTATCAGTAGAATCGTCATCTCCATTAATAATTATTATATTTTAAAGTTCTTGTTTAAACGTAACCCTGGTTGGATAAACCGTTACATCAACGAACACAGTGAAAACAGATATTCACTAAGATATCGAGATGAAATGTTGTTATGTTACCTGCAGATGAGATGAAATGTTGTGTTACTGCAATAGATAATGTTATATCTAATAGAAAACAATGACAACCGATATAGCTAACACCTTAAAAAATACATAGTGTTATCGTATCACAATGAGACGGTGTATCGCGAGAGCCGGCCAGGCGGCGGCGGGCCGCGCGGCGGGGGCGCGCCGCGCGCGACGTTGTGACGCGTCGCACAGCGGCCGGCCGGCGATGCCGCGCGGTCTGAGCCCACTGCCCCCGCCCCGCCGCTGAGCTGGCCGCTGCTGTTACACGCTCATAGGAAGGACCGGCGGACGCATTGTACACAACTGAGCGTTCGGTTTGATAGCTGTTTTCGTATCGATAAGCTTCTTGTCATGTGATACTGCCACGTTGGTCGTGTCGCGGGCTAGCGCGACTACCCATGAAGAGCACCTGGGTTCGAACCCATATTACACTATGGCTCGGTGCCTAGCTATGTGCCCGGTGCGTGGCAATAGAGTCACCACCTACTCCGTAGTGTGACGCAAACGTAACTGGTGTGTCGTCGTTGTGTGTTACGCTCCTCTGACTACCCTTTTGGGAATTACAGGAGTAATGTTAAGTTAAATTTTGGTACAGATGATTGAGTGACAGAATAGATATCAAATACTTATGACAATAAACGTAGATTCCAAGAGAGGGTAAGGCTCACATATGTTTCAAAATAGGTAAGGTAGAGAGGCTGATAGGAGAGTCAGAACTCTTGCGGTCGGCCTGCATGTATGAGAGTGGTGAATATCATATTCGCTTCATGGTTTTAACGATGTTTGGCATTCGGTGTTCTCTACCTCATCCATTATGGATCTGGCGTGATGATATAGTGACAATAATACATTAAATTAGACATGAACTTCCTTATTAAATTAATTAGAAAGTTTATCTAGATAGATTTTTTGCATCGAAAGCTAGTTTCTGCATTATAAGATTATATAGTGGATGTTTATCTATGAAGGAATGATTATTATTGTAAGCCTTCATGTTCAGTGAGATTGAAAAAGGAAGAAGTGAAATTCCAAATAAAATAACAGTTGAGCTTATTGGTATAGAGTTTTCGATAATGCTCACCGTCAACTGATGAGCAAACCAAGAACAATTTTCCATTTTTTTAATATCCACTATATTACATGACTATAGCAATATTAAAATAATAGTAACAATAAACTTGGAAGTAATTAGTAACAATAAATCTTGTGTATTCACTGGCTCCAAGCCTATAATCCCCAACGAAACAGGCGGACCAGCGTAGCACCTAAGTCTCACCAGTTTCCAATACGAAGTTTGTGAGTTTTATGAAGTAATCAACTTTAAGCATGAAACCGATTGAAAACGTACGACTGCTAGTAACGGTTACAAATGTAAACGGGTGTACGTAGTCTTCTAATAGACGACTGTATGTAAAAAAACAGAAAAAACATATTGTCAATTATAAGCACCACACAATCGTTCAAGTAAATTTTACAACAGAACATTTAAATGTTGATTTTATTTATGATAGGTCATGGGACAAATTAATATAAGGAAAGAAAATAGACAAGTTTGTCTATAGTTGAGTCGCCTGTCATGGCGGACGCGTTATTACTTGTAGAGGTCAATGGAACCTTTAAGGGTGATTGGTACTGAGTACACTGGCAGTAGAGGGCTCAAGTGCGGCCTAAACAAATATTTATGAACTGCTTTTTCTAATTGCAGACAGAATGGCGCGATTTTGTTTTCCGTACAGTATTTTATTATTTTAAATTTGTCGGATATTTTACAAGATTCATTTATTTGCCTCGTTGGTCGAGTTGGTGGCAAGCGTGACAGGCTATCGGGTTCGAGCCCCAGGTCGGGTAAAAATTAGGTTTTATAGTTATGGTTCAGGGCCTGGATACGAGCCTGGTGCACGGCAATAGGCTCACCACCTATTACATAGTGGGACGTAAACGTAACCGGTGAATCGTGGGAGTGTATTACCCTCTTCTGCCTACCTCTTTAGGGAGTTAGGCGTGATGTTACATTTTACGTTTTAAAATATTATCAATTTTTCATATTTATATGTTAAAGTCGGTTCTAAGGATAAGTAGGATTGGCGTTAAAATGCAAGTGTAATGCTAAAAGGTGTGAGTGCTTAATAAAGTGTATACTCGTATTATTAGAAGAATAAATGCTACATTTAATTTTTTTTCCAATACATTTTCTTTTTTTCTTTTTTGTTTTGTTGATATGGAGTATGACAGTATACTTAAAGCACTCTCAGTTCAAGGTGTGATACAGTATAAGTATTCCAATTTGAATTATTTTTAAAAAATACGTAAAACTTTTCTCCCAAAGAAAGGTAAACATTTCACCGGCAAAATAAAAATAAATGTAACTGTATAGAGTTCATCTTTTCACGGTCATCATATAATTAAATTTCTACCAAATCGGTCAAATCCCTTAGCCACTTTCGTTCGCGGAAAAAAAATGGACTGTTATAACACCATTAAGCAATAATCTACTATTTTGGACGCCGCCTTTCGTCGCGGAGTAAAAAAAAAACAACAATTCTACGAGGTCTGATTAACAACGCGTTTTTATAATGAGAAATGAAATCCATAGATTCGGGTAACGGTTAATCATAGACAAGCCAGAGTCGCTATGAAATGAAAATGGCGGACGGCTCTGGGTAAAGTTCTGCGTTGATGAAGGTGACGGGTAGGCTCGAACGGGAAACTATAAAATGCACGCGCCGCGGCGTGCCGGCGCGGTGGGACGTTTCGTAAACTGCCTCGTGACCGTCCTCCCGGTCAAGGAAGTATTAGGGAACTGTTCTAAAGCAAAGTTTTAAGTGGTTTTGTGTCTCATATAGTATTGATTTTTTCGTTATATGCCGAGTAACGGTTGGAAAATGGAGAATTTATTTGTTGGTTTTTACTACAGAAGCTTAAGTATAACTGTATTCGATAAGTAATTCCTTTACTTCATTATAAACCATACTAAATATAATAGTTATCTGAAGTGTATATAGATACATGAAATAATTTATATACACATACTTACATATATACATACAAAACACAAAGTCGTATGTTTTTCTTTAATTGGACATACATTTAGTCCTTTTAAACAACAACATCCCTTAACGAACGTTCTACGAACCCTTTGTATGTTATATCTGCATCATGAGTACACATATTGTATACTCATGATGCAGAACAACATGTCATGTGAAGTACATTTAATTGGCGAATAAAGTATGAAGCTTAGTTGTATGATAGTCGCGTGTTGTATGATAGACGAATTGTGGCGTCATTCGGCGTTTGTGTTTGGAGTTTTCTAGAAATTTTGAGTGAATACTTTGCACATTTTACATATTAACTTATGTGATTACGCTAATTGTCGTGAACATTTTGGACCAACTAAAACATGGTTGATCCGAATCTCTGATACCAAACTAACCAGATTGATTAATGTACAGTTTTGATACATTTCTAAGCTCACACGTTTTGTTTAAGCGCACAAAAAAATTTCTGCTCAAACACTCGAAAGAAAATTCTGCCTAAATACGGGTTAACAGACCAGTCATATACTGTGCACAAGTGATATAGGTCTTATGCCCTTGCGGGGGCATGTAGGATGTTCAGTTACGGGAAGTTTTTAGGCTTTTCACAAAATAAATTTCACAGCGACTGCGGCGCGTACATGGACGTTTTCCAACGGGGAGCGGGGCGCGGCGCGCGGGGGGGGGGACGCCGACACACTTTCTGAAGGGCTCTAAAACCACGGCTTTTGTGGCCACCTTTACGAGCCATCCACCCGTACGCCTTTGATTTATAACGAACGGCTAACGCTACTTTTTGTTGCTCATTACGCTCATGAGGATTTTCAAAGGATTCCTGAATCTCATAAAAACAATAGTCAGATAACGGTGTCGAAAGCGACTTATACGTGGGCGTACACACATATATACACACATCAAACATGTTCAGGTGCATACAACATTTATACATACACATATAGTTATATATGTGTAATAGTATCAATGGAAAAGTGTCAATAACATTAATATCAAACGTGACACGAGTTTTAAAGAAACGAAATTTTTACTGGAGTTTGTTATACACAAAGGAGTGGTTCATAATAAAGTTTTGTGTATTGATTACGGGTTATGGATTACGGTTTATAGAATATCTCTCTAATATTCTTTGATTTATACTAAAATTGTAAGCCATATTAGGTGTATTGCATATGAGAATGTGTTCTCAACATTTTTTGTAACGCACATTACAAATACAATGCGTACGCGAAGGGAGGAAGCGGGATAACGGTGCGCGCGCGCGCACCGTACTGCCCGCGCAAGAACTCCTCAATACCTCGCACCGTTCCCTCGTCTGCACCAACAATGTGTCATTAAACCAGCGCCAGCCGCGGAGCGCCGCCCGCGCCCGCGCGCGCCCGCCCCGCGCCGGCGGCCGCGGGGGCTGCGGCCGACGAACGACGTGCCTAGATGTGATGGACGATACAAATGATAGTGGATATCGCCGCCCCGCCCGCTCTGCCGTTCACAAGTTTTTGCGCTCGCAAATGGAAACTACGGAGACAGTAGGGTGAATCGAGGCCGCAGCAGCCGCGCGGTGCTCACGTACCTTCTGCAAATGCGAGATCGTTTACCTCTTCTATCAATCTCACATTAAATTTTCAACGCTTTTGTCACGATCAATTGATACGTCTGCTATGATATCTATTCTTTCTCTATGTTTTTTATATGTCGCTTTGTACCTGAATTGCGAATCTTTAAATCATTTTGTGTGGTTTCAAGTATTCCTTATGTAAATCTGTAACGAAAGAAGCTGTTTATTGGTTTGTAAAAAGTAAAATGCACAGTATCGGTATCACTGAAACTTCCTTGTTGTAGCTGTCAATAGATCGCGAATAAAAATAACTTGACGACGTTCGAGAGAAACGGATGTGATGATTTAGTCAGCGTCAGCTGAGAGTCGCGCGTCGGACTCTCGGCGGCCGGGCGCAAACACCGAGCGAACACACTGCACACGAATATGTATATCGCCTCGCACCGAGGCCTGTGCCCGAGGCTTCATTAAAATTCTACGACGAAGCGGGAGTAGGCAGACGGTAGAATATACCAACGCATTACGAAATCGTTCCAAACGGACACGAGATACAATTTTATACCGATATTGAACTTGGCTGCGAGTATTTCGAATGATAATAGCCAAAACACGTTTTGGACTTCCTCTGAGTGGCGAGGGGCCCGCCGGCTCCACGGAATGCACCGGCTTGCGCAATCCCCCGCCGGGTTCGAGCGTGTTGCACGAGGGAGACATAAAAAGCAATGTTTTATTGCGCCGCTAAGGCACCAGCCCGCGAGCAAATTTCCACGCGGGGACACAAGAGTTGCAGTGTGTCGGCCAACTAATGCTTATTGGACTAGCGTCGTAAATCTAAAAAGTCTAGAACTAGAAAATTGGCATTTATTCAACACTTGGAAATATTTAAATTACACAAACATCCTTAAGAGCAATATAAGAATTTCATAACCAACTAAAAATACTCGTTCTCAAAGATTCTAAAATTTTGATGCACAATTATTACTAATTAATAATTATTGCCAAAAATGGCCACAATATCTTGTGCGCGGACCAACCTCTTGATAAAACAACATTGTGCAACATTCGCATCGTGGCTGACATGTATATGTATTTAATGATGTAGAGTAAGCCATTGTGACCTAATTGTACGTAGCTTATTCTCTGTAGAGCCATCCGTTCCGACGTCAATGCTCCGGCGACGGAGCGCGGTGTGGGTGCGCGCGCATCGTCGTCGGAGTCTGCGGAGATCCGTCGAGTAGTTTAGGAGTATATCCGCGCACTTGAACACGCCGTCGCCGATAAAGGAGGCATACAATTTGCATACACAATCCCTAATAGGCAGTTTAAGGCTTATGGTTACGTTTTCTACATATATTTGTC
>DWEI01000739.1:0-19675 GCA_018245875.1 Mysoria ambigua
AGTGGCGTGCTATTAGAGAGGCCTATGTCCAGCAGTGGACGAGAATAGGCTGATGATGATGATGATGATGATGATGAGAATCGGGATATTATAAAATATTGGTATATATTTTGTAAATTTAACGTGCTATAACTGATTTTTTAATTAGCGTAATCCCTAAAAAGGCAGGCAGGGAAGTATACGGCACTCGCTCATTTTACCGTTACTTTTACGTTCCGTCATGAAATAGGTAGAAAGCCTATTATACACACACCTATACACCGAACACAAATGCAGACTCCCTATCGTCATACACCATCATAAGCCTTTAGATGCCCACTGATGATCATAGCTCTTCGCTAAATGCCATCACTCTTTCCGGACCTGAGCGTTTCGAATCTAGGAGCCCGCTGTTATCTTCAGGTCGCCTTACTAAATGTAGGAGGGTCGAATACGCTTCTTAGACCGAGACGCGGCTGTCACTCAATGAGATTTTTTCCTTTCGGTTATGAGTTGTGCGAGCGATATAGCCTACGCATTGCCTCCCCGCTAATTTTAAAATATATTTTAGTGACGTTAGTTCTTCCCCGGACTCTGTATCACTACTAGAAGTTCCTGTCAGATTTTTTAAAGTACATGAATATATACATAACTGCACACCAGGTCCCTCACGGGGTAGGCAGAGAGCACTGAATGCAAAATATCTCTATCCTTACAGACTTGCCGCATTTCGTTTACATTCATCACTCTTATCATACATGCTAGCCGATTTGGGGGAATTGTGATTCCCTCGTCAGCCTATATCTGAGTTATTTGATCAAGATCGGCAAGTCTTGGCCTCCCTTGGCCCCTCCATCGACATTCGCATTGTATATCTTCTTCGTTATTCTTTCATCAGCATTCTGTCAACATGCCCGAACCAACGGACCATGTTCCTTCTGGTACTGATAATCTAGGTATTCTAATATAAATTGTTTTTAACTTAAGTCTATGTTTTAAGTATATCTATTATATAAAAACCATACAAACTGTCGAATACTTTTTATAAATATGCGTTCATTTCATTATCTTGCAATAATTGAAACGTAAATACAATTTTAACTATGCCTAACCAGTAGATATATTTATGAAGATATTTTGTATGCAAGAATTAACTAATTAAAATTAAAGAATAACAGTAGTAGTAAGTTTAAATTTGCTTACACCACGCTTTCGATTAAGTAAGGTGTCTCACTCCTTTTTAAGTCCTTATTAAGTAATATGAGACGTTATAAATGTTTTACATAACATTGTAAATCCATTAAAGCATATCTTTGTAAACAGCCGATTACAAAGTAAATCTTATTTAAATGATAAACTTGCTTGGTGTCATGTCATGTTATTTATCATGTAATTTTCCTAATTTTCATTTTTTATAGTAGCTTGGAGTTTGCGAAAGTGCCAATGTATGATAATAGGCTCACCACTTATTTCATAGTGGGATGTAGACATAACTGATGAAACGTGGGAGTGTGCTACATTCCTCTGCCTATTACTTCAGAGATTTCAGCCGTGATATCACAAAGAAAAGTAAAGATAACGTAGTGGTACCAATATTACATAATTTTGGACACATGAAAAGTTCATATTTTAATTGAACCATGAGCCATGAGCCATGAAAATATTCGTAGCAAAAAAATTATTTTGCACCGTCATGATGATCAGTGTAAAAAAGCGAGTAGATTTAGTAATTTATAAATATCTATATCAGATCAAGTAACTTTAGACGTCAGTTGCTTTTCATATAAATATTTAATCACTGACCTAATTTTGTATCAGAAATTAATAACACGGATGCCATCGATGTCTTTAATAATTCTCAAACTTCCATAGCGGCTAAAACAATTGACCAGAATCAATTATGGACACACATTCAAATATTAGTGCAAAATATGCCCTATTCCGAATTCACCACAAGACTTAGTTTTTATTGCGCGTGTGCTCTACAAAATAATCATAAGGGTTAATCATAAGGCGAATCGAGGATTGAAGTCTATTATGGACATATTAAAACAGGAATGTAACTTTATTTGTTCTTAATTTGTATTTCTGGACAGTGTAGTCAGTTTAACATTTTATCGTATTTTCCGATATACTCTTGTGTGCATAAACGTTCACGAAAAAAAATTGAATCGATATTTTAATGCAGCTTTTATTTAAAGAACATTTGGTATGCATAATAGGATTATTAGTGTTTCTTTTGCTATATTATATTGCTATGCTATATGATATTGCTATATTATATTGCTATGCTATATTGCTATGCTATATTGCTATGCTATATTATATTATTTGACATTAATGCGTCAGCACATTTTTTTTAAAACCTGTTATTAAAATTTTATTGGAATAATTAGTAACAACGACTTGTTTTTTAAACTATTATTTCGATAATTTTCTGCGAACTTCATTTTTAAACTGTGATCCGTCTATCAAAACGGCGTATTGTATCAATTTTAAATTTCTTCTTAATTTAATTTACTACATAATAGCAGACTGTCTATCGAATTTTATTACGCATATTATTATCGAACTTCTGCGTCATTAAGAGATACCGAAATACTGATGTTTGATTTTTATCCTACTAGCGTTTTCGATAAAAACATTAGCCGTCGCTTTGTTGAAAATCCGGACATATGCAGAAAATAAAAGAAATTTCGCCAAATAATAACACATATACTCACACTACCAATGAAATGACGAAAATAGTATTTTTTAAGAGATAAAAACGCTGAAAACTCAGAAATATGTGATTCAATTTTTTTTAATAGGTTTTTTTCCCGAACTAAGATTAACATATTTATTTGTCTTTTTAAAGCATTAAGTTAAATATGCGCGAATCAC
Source organism: Mysoria ambigua (assembly GCA_018245875.1). NCBI lineage: Eukaryota > Metazoa > Arthropoda > Insecta > Lepidoptera > Hesperiidae > Mysoria > Mysoria ambigua. Next base: position 2,863 of record DWEI01000739.1, read on the forward strand.
CTTTTTTTGTCATTTTAAACTTTATTCAGCTGCAATGCAAATTTCGCGTCGCACACCTGTTGAATAAAAAGTACTTACCATATTCAAAGAGTAAATTTTTGCAGTCGATTTCTTGGCGTGTCGTCTCCCGGCCGCAAGCAGTTGCCGAATTTCTTCCAGAAGAGGTGTTATTGCACAGTCGGTGGTAAAATTCGCCTCTATCAGTAATTGGTTTTACAAACGATATTTTTTATCTGGTTTTTTAAAACTATTTTTCTTGCGATATCTTAGTGGCTGAAGAGTTTTTTAAATTTTATAAATACCGCACAAGATCACCAAAAAGTCAAAATTTCATAAAAAGTCTTAAATTCAAACTTCAACTAAACTATATTACCAGTGCACGTTTTATTAAATTCAAAATCGACCGAAAATTACAAAGGCGTCGGCGCGGTGTTCGTAATTTTTTTTTTTTTAATTCAGTTAAATAATAAAATACCAATTGGCGATAAATCTTATTTTTCACGCGGATCAAAACGATGTGTTGGGACAGCTAGTGTTCCCGACGGCTGCGCGGACTGGAGTGAGCGCTGGAACTTACAGCGAATACTATGCGACTGACTATTCCCGTGTAGCGACGAGAGGCTTCTGATTTCCCCTTCCTCCACCTGACACCTCCACCCACTGCCCACTAAATTTCATATGTATTAATTCAACGACTAAATCCGTGTACGAAAGCTCGCACTAAGTTACAAACTAACTGACTTCTAAGTACAATTGCATTCGCGAAATTTTTCAAACACACGTCTATACACTTCACATTTCGTTCACGAAATTTATTAGAGTCACTCAGATTCGAAGAAGATTGATACCGGTGATTCTAAAGGAGATGTGTTTACCCTATTAGAGATTGTTAATAACTGAAGTAATATTCTTAAGTAGGCTCCTTATATGCAGAAGAGGGAGAGAAACATGATCTCTTTATTTCGTTTTGATGTCTTGAGCTTACGAAAATAACATGATTGTGGGAATATTTTTATTCGATTTAATCACGTTGTTATAATTAGCATTTGTTTACGAATGTAAGATGCTTAATTATTTATTAAGTTTGATAAAAACTTTTTAGTAGGTAAAATCGAATAACATATTCGCGTTATTCACATAACGGTAAGTTAAACAATGAGATTCTATGCAGTATATGATAGTTTTCGCGCTGAGCGTATTAGTACAGCAGATGCTAAAATCACAAGAATCGGTTATATAATTCATGGTTATCTGTAGCAACGTGGAACATTGTATTGATTTGTCATAGTAAATGTAATATTACTCGAACGTGGTTAGAAGAGACATGCGTGACAATATTTATTTCTTCTTTACTTTCTTTTGCGACTCTTTTATCGTTCGAGTGTTGAAACATGCGTCTCCTCTCAGAATGGGAATTGGCTAAGGCCATAGTTTACCACGCTGGTCAAGTGCGAGTTGCCAGACTATTCATATGACTTAGAGGACATTAAAAAAAGTAAAAATAGATTTCTATATAGTTTTCGCTTGAAGATGATTCGAAAATTCTACAAAACGGATATGGAGGAATTTCACAGAATATTCGTTCAACCATCACACATAAAATGTAATCTGGCCTAGCCTTTTCTTTTGCCTCAATAGGTTTCTAAGATATAGAGAATATTTTAAAATCTCCTTAGCCCTAATCTTTAAGCTGTCTCTTATAAAGCTGCATCTTTCGTATCATTAAATATTAACTATTACTTTACTTATAGGCAGTACGGTAATAAAAATGTTAATAAATATGTAGTACAATGTATTAGATGTGCGATCGTTCCGTAAGTAGAGCGATGTTTGGCACTCGGTGCTTACTGCCTACTCCATAAGAGAAATGGGGTGAAAATATAATACAATAATATATAAATACTGTAATACCCGAAGAGATAGACAGAGGAGTATAGTATACTCCAGAAGTATGGTAGCATTACGTATGTATGTAGTATGAAGATTAGTAAAATTTAATTGCTTAGCTTGCGAGCACATCTCCAGAGATCACCGTGCTACTCAGAATTCCATTAGGTTACCATATTATTGTAAGAAAGAAAATGTAGTAAGTATAAACATACAGCAATCAATAGTAAATGCCATACAAATCGTTATATTATTAACGGCGTATACTCAAGACTTAAGTGAATTGTTTCAAGTAAAGGTGTTTTAAGCTCGTAGATACTTTAGAGTAAAAATATTCTTCAAAATATGAAAATATTGTCATGATGTGATTTCTTGTATGATTTAAAGTTGTAATTACATTATTGATCACGTTTTCATCATCAAGTGATTTATTGCTTCATTCTTGAACAAGAGCCTCCTTTCAAAGGCGAGACACATTTTAAGTGGTCATTTCGCAACTCTCTCATTTCATACTGTGTATGAAATTTACCTTTTATTATTATTGTTCAGATACGGTTCACAAAATAGTCGCCACGTGATCACAGTTCTTACATATGCGTTGGAGGTTACCGGACACGTGCTGCCAATTGTCAGAAACACTTGAGTTGTATGTACTCGTATATTGGAGTAACGTATAATAAGTATTACGTACGAAGATTATCTCGTATTGTTCCGCATCGGCTCAACGTTCGCATTAAATACCTTTATCTTGTCATACGTCATTCTTACACCATGGCCGACCTAGACATGACTGCCTCGCTGGTCGTGATGATAGTAGGCGCAACTGTCAATCGGCAGACCCTAGGCCGAAACCCCTTGCCGGATACTGTATTTTTCTAATTAACACTACATTTCTTAGTAGAGGCTCAGAGTCTGGAAATATGCCTGGAGCGTGGCAATAGGCACATTACCTATTACAGAAAAAGCCGTGAACGTAACTGTTGAAACGTTGGAATGTACTACACTCCTCTGCCTACCTTATCGGGAATTACAGGTGTGATGTAACGTTTACGTTTAAGTACGATCCATCGGAGCTTTCAGTTCTCTCACATTTACATGCAAAGAAAAATAATGTGACGTTAAAATAGCACTCACAATATGCACGTAATGTTTTCCATTAAACCTAGGCATAAACTTAAACCGACATTCAACGCGAACACGTTCATAATTTTAATCATACAACAATTATCGACTTGTCTCCACACTCCGCGCAACGTCATATCACATCAGTTCATTTTGCACTTAAGCCCTGTTTATGCTTGTTTACCAAGGCCTTACATTAGTTAGACGGATAGACTAGACAAATATAATGTGTATAACGTTGAAAGTGACAATGTGTGACGCACGCCGTCAATAGTTAATGAAAGCCAGATAAAGGAGAACCTTATGTGAAAGTCTATTATGAGAAAAATGGATATTTAAGATACATTATACGTCGTTAAAGGAGACAATGAGAAGGTGATAGAGGCATTAGAATTATGGCGACGTCTAACGGAATTTATATCAAGGTCAGAAGATGGCGCCGTCTTGATGTGTTCGTATGGCCAAGGACCTTTAAGATTGTCGACGAAGCATCGATTGTGAATTAATTTTAAAATTATCACAATGTTAATACTAAAATTGAATTACATTGATGCCTACTTTCGTAAATTAACTGTTACAAATCAATGTGGATGACTTACTGCTCGAAGCGAATGTCCTTAGACGGGAAAGGAATGAAAACACCCACGCCGTAGACATATTTCGAGAAGTGATTATTTTTACATCACGTTACGATTTTGTTTCCGGGAACAGGTGGCTAAAGGTTTATACTACTCCAGTTTAGGATAGCGCTTTGAAGCTTTGACATTTTAATTACCTTCAAGCGCATAATCTGGATGGGAAGATTATAAAATTTGTCAATAGCTTCATTTAATTTTAAAATGCAGTTCGTAGAGCCTTGTAGTAGACCCCATTTGATGTGTTTTTTTTTTAATTTTTATATATTTTTATTTCATCCAGCTATTGATACAACTATCATTATCTTAGACCCTCTTATCGACCCTAACGAGTACCAAGAAGCAAGAGTAACTTCGCGGTTAACAATGGTAACTTTTGGAAAATGTGATTTTCGAATCGAATTGTTTCGTTTCGGCTGATGTAATTTGTCTGTATAATGATACGTGTGTAATATACTAGCGAACATTCAATTCGATCACTGTTCGTTAGTAATGTATGGATAATCGTTCTAAGCTAGGGTGCGCTAGCAATGAAAATGTGATGGGCACCTGCGAAAACCTCAACGTGCATTAATAGACTTTCAATCATGAGTTCGGAGAATTAATTATCGGTGTTTAATTAAGCACTGTGTATTCTGGTTGATATTGAGATCTGTGAATCAATGATTCCGTTTAAAATCAAATTTCAATGAGATAGTAGTGGTTCGGAGTCTGATTATGTACCTGATGCATGGCAATAGGCTGACCACTTATTGACAAAGTGGGACGTAAACGTAACCGATGAAACGTGGGGTGTTCTGCATTCCTCTGCCTACCCCTTCTCGAATATTAGGCGTGAAGTTACGTTACGTATCTAAATATTCTACAGTAACGTTCTGAAGCTATTTCGTTGTTATTTTTAATTTTTAACGCCCCGAAAAAACAATGCCAATTCTAAAAGTAAAATTCTTAATGACCTGGTTTGAGCTGCCATCCTTTAAAAGTAGCCTTTTACGAGTATGTCCTCAGTATCGTTTTATCGAAGTTGTAAGTGTGCGTTTTTCTTATGTCTGGTGCACATATTTTCGAGTTGGTCGCGTCAGATTTTCTTAAACTTTATACGCATATACTAAAATCTCCCATTATAATTTTGATAATAGTTTCACGAAAAGCTATTATATGAATGAGCACACCAGTATCAAACCAAATTTAAATTAGGCGTTCCCCTCGTTCTTCAAAACATTGTACTCTAAAGGGTAGAGTATAGTACGGTGTCAATTATACAAATAGTTTCCGGTCCCCGCGTTTCGCAGCATCACATACATCGATGCGGCCTTGTTAGGGCCACACAATTGTGACGAATATCTGTTAGGACATAAAAGCGTTACATGTGTCAGGTGCGGATTGGTATCCACTGGAGGAAAGCCGTTTGGTTACTTTCCAAAATGTGCATTAGACTCAAAAATATATATTAAATTACGAGTATGTTAGCAATTTTCGTTTATTTTCTCATTTACAATTTGAAATTGAAAAATTTACTTTTACATTTGTAAGTTAAAAAGCGTTATTGCACTCTAGTAACGTTAGGAAAAACCAAACGGTGCAACAGCTCGTAAGAAATTAGATTAGACGTAGTTCATATTTTGCAAAATTCATATTTTGCAAAATATTTATGTTATTCGTCACAATAAAATGATCGAAGAGCACTCTGTGCCGCGGAGCGTGAAATCTTTTCAATTCAACGGAGTGGCGTAGTTAGTTGTAGGTGCCTTGCTCTATTTTGTGTCGCTCTACCGGCTCGCATTCTGTAAATTGGACATGGAATTTCTGGACTTTGATAAGAAACGATTCCTGGCCGTTCACGGCGCACTCTGGTCTGTGTTTTATTAAAGCACAATAAATTACACGTTAAATTTCTAGTGCAGTAAGCAATTGAAATGTAGAATCAAATCAAACAAATAATCAAAATCCGTGGGACTAAATTATCAATAACGTAACCTTACCCCCATTATTGCCGAAATGGTATGCAGAGGAGTGCAGTACACATGAAACTATTACCAGTTATGTTTAAGACCCGCTATGGAATAGGTGGTGAGATGGACGATGGATAATTAATAAAAATAGTGAAAGTAGCTAAAAAAACGTATCTTCACACCTGTAATCCCCGAAAAGGTAGGCTGAGTAATGCACAACACTCCCACGTTTCACCTGTTACGTTTTCGTCCCAATATGTAATAGGTGGTGAGCCTATTGCCATGCATCGGAAAGTATGAAAGTAAGTAAATACAAAAAATGGTTCAATAGCTATATGCATTCGATAAATCCATATATTATTTGTATATTTGATAATACTAAACATTAAAGAGTTTCAGTAAATTTCATACCTGTTATAAATGTAGGCACATAAATTGCACCAGGTTAACACAATTAGGAGTGCATCAGTGTCGTTGTATTTCGTATAATATACTACGGCCGTAGGCGCTCCTTATCAGCTACAGTCCGTCGTTCAGCGGGAAGAAACGCTGGTACACTCACTGAAATTTACATCCCAGTACGATACATAACATTCCTTATTACATATTAGAAAGTTTAAATTAAATTACTGAAAGGAATTGTAAATATACTGTAAACAACAATTAGATCAGTCCAACAGTATTCTTACCCGTAGATCGAATCCACAATTGTGACCTTTAGCAATATATAGGAGTAATACAAATAATTTTGTCATTGATTTTGTATGAAAGTTCAAAGCAAAACTACGTGCCGCCAAAGCGACGCTATTCGGGGCTTATTTGTATTAAGATATTTCTTATTATATAGAATAATGATAATGAGGTCTCCATAGACGACGCACCGCGGGGCGCAGTATTGTACGCAGTAGTTGTCGAATTTCGAATATAATTCGCTGGCGACCGACGAGACCGGCGCCGAACGAAAGGATCGTAGACTCATAATTATACAAGTACAAGGTTTATCTTTTACAGAATTGAGGTAAACAATTTAATACCTCTTATTATACTTGGCCTACACGCGTCTTCCCCGCAACTTTAGGTCTTCCGACTTCTGTTGTACTAATATCGTCCGTTGTAAAGCAGCGAAGATCGAGATTGAAATTGAAACCTTATGATAAAGAAGGGTGCAGGATTTCTCCCCGCTTCGCTGCCACGACTTAACATTAATTATCGTGGTCTCTAAAATATAAAGTACCACAATACTTAGTTAAGTATTGTAGTCAAATAATTATCATTGTATCTATTTTCGAATATTTATCTTTATATAACAACTTTAATTTTTCGGGAATTTGAACTCTATGGATACACGTTAGGATTCTGTTCTAGAAACTCATTCGTTTTTTAATTGTAATGACTCTCCAGGAATCGCGAATGAATAGTTATTTTTTGGGTACGGTTGAAATGTAGATAACAGGATAGTGAGCTGTTTAATATTAAATGAATAAATGACTAAATATTTTCCACTATTACCATTGTTATGCTATATAGTTGTACTATAGTTAGACTATATTATAACTATAGTTATACTATAGTTATACTATACTATAACTTTAGTTATTCTGTAGTGATACTATAGTGATACTATAGTTATGCTATTGTTATTACATTTTCTTATCTTATTATATGTACTGTCTCATCGGGCATTACTAGCGTATTGTTAACCTCACAAGTTTCTTCGCAATCTTTCTTGAGCTTGGGAGAGGTTATAATCATTACTTATTAGAAGAATATCTGTTTCTGTTGTATAACTTTGGAGCAAATTGTGTTCTGGATCATCATCGTACATTCCTAGGGTTTTAAATACATTAAGGTTTTTAGCACAAAAGTGAAGTTCCACCTTACCAGTTCGGAGATTGTGCTCTACCCGAAAGGGAGACTGTAGTATATTTCAACTGTTCACCAGGTATGTGTAAATCCCACCATGGGATAGGGGGCGTGGCTTTTGTCATATCCAAACTCCGAAGTACTGTTTAGATGACGAATTTTTTCTATGCTTAGAATATTCCCCCGCGAAACTACTCATGTGTATAATACTCGTATTTGGTTACCTCTATTACTATTATGAGCCTTATATTTGTAAAAGAAAATTATAACACATATTTTTAATGTACTATGTGACTTACTTTTTAATTTGCTAAAAATGTTCCTCATGTATGTATATTCACAGTGACGTCTCTTACAAAATAAACTTAAAAAACTGTCTGTCTTTTACCCAAAGCTTTCTGCTTCGTCCACTCTAATTTACGTATTGCACCAGGAACCAGCAAGCTAACAGTCTTAGTTTTATTAATGGCTGTCTGTAAAAATTACTTTGTATCACATTTTCGATTTTGTCAGTGGCATAGCATGGACAAGCTGTCATTCTGTACAACAATATACGTAGATGAAATAATAGTTTTGCATAATTTCAATTCCACCAACAATGGAGCGACAATTTGTCATTTGCAATCAATAGACGGTATAAAGGCTTGTAGAATGTCATGTCTTCGCCCGGAGCGGCGCTTACAACTTTGCTTGCAGTGTTTTGGACGTGGCGCAGTTTTAGTTTCGTCTACTCGTGTTACTCGATAACCGGCGCCGTGACACCATCCTCGACAACGGCAACGCTGAAGCTCGCACTGACCTTTGTACTAATGATGCTATATGTTATAATGGACTTCCTCCCCACATCGGAATTCCCGAGAGTGAGTCTCGCGAACAGAATTGTCAGCATACCCTCACAAGCGTACAGCGTTTACTTTGCGAATCGATACATCGGACCAACCGTTGACAGTAAGCGGGGTACAATTTTCTTGTATGTTGTTTCCTTTTTGTCTATATTGGAGACAATGTATAAGATTCGCATGGACTGGGATCGAATTGAGTAATTCTAAAGTTGTATAAGCCAAAGCCATATTAAAACTTGTTTAATCTAATATTCCTTTTTCCCATCGCAAATAAACATTTTTTATCATTTGTTAATAATAAATAAGATTAAAATTGAAACAAAATAAGTATGTTTGTTGTTTATAAGATGAAACCTGCTACAGAATACAAATAGTCAAGAGATCTCCCTAATTACATCAACAACAATCAAAACTCTCCGGCGCTAGCATGCATGGTCTGGAGAGTATTGTGAAAGAGATTGTGAAACAAACGCGTCTTGTTCGGAAAGGGGGCGATATTTGGCCCCTTCAGCGCTTTCAACCTAACCTGTAAGAACTTGGCACGATGATATAATTTCATCTGCACAAAAACATCAGTCGTCAGTTGCTGTATTCAAATATTGAAAAATGGAATCTCGACAGTTCTCATTCTCGTCTGCCTTGTTTGGTTTGTAATACATATATGTAGAAGACAAATAGCGCATGCGAGTGAGGCGGCCCAAGCGTTACACACGGCCGGCTGTTCTGCTACACGATGAATAGTACAGACTGATTGATTCAGATGTTAATAATATAATTATTACAAATATTAATAATACTAACTGGTTCGTCGTTCCAGTGGTTGAACCGCACCTGCTGATTGAGATAGCAAATCACTTCAGTGAGATATGATCAGTGTCTGCGTACAAAGTATTGTACTGAATTCACTTTGATGTATTTTTGCCGGTGTACTAAATGAATATATAAACGATAAGAAAAATCTCGGGCCACCACACACGATCGTCTGGTTCCGTAGTGGTCGAGCCCGTATTATCAGACGACAGACTATCAACACTACGTACTCATATATGTAAATGAATATTGTTATAAATACTCTATTCATAACCCAGGTGGATAGGAAATACTTGTGATCGTGAATCGAACCCACAACCCCCGCTGTAAGAATCGGCTCCACATACCACTGGACCAGCAAGCTAGTCGTTATTAGAATATATTATGCATTGATCCAAACAAGTGACCCAAACAGTAGCACTCGCGTTCGTAATAACACTAAAACTTATCGGAATCCTGAATTCTGCCTGCACATGTGTAGTTAATTTCAAGTTAGACGTTTGCTAACTAACGCTAACTTATTTAATTGTAAGTTGAATTTACTTCGAAATACAACTTCGAAATACAAGTTTCTAATCAAAAATGAGGCAAAACGAACCAGATAATGGCCAATCTAGATTATTATTGGTTTCACTTATACTAAATACTTATGCCCAACCCGCGAGCCCAGCATGGAGCTTATGGGCGTAAGCTGCAGTTAGAGGAGGTCTATGTCTATTAGTGGACTACATTTATCTGATGATGATTACTTACTTGCCTCAACTAATGACAATTAAGTGACAATCGTGTTAACGATTTCACCTACAAGTACATCCTCTCCTGCGTCACTCACACTCCTGTGTTCGCTAACGCTCGCGGGTGTCCCCGGGCCCAAGTGTCATTAGTCACTCCTGTCTTCTTGTTACGTACTTACTTTAAAGAAATAGGAAAATTATAGAAAATTTCTCATGCATTTATATCATTGACATCATAGCTTGTATGTGTCTCAAGTACAGCATTGGAGTGACTACTCATTCCCGCTCACAAAGTGCATAGTGATAGACAGAATATCTCTCATTACATCATTCTCTTCAAATTTTATATTTTGCCAATACTGTAGTAGCATTTGTAATTTCCAGTAGCAAGAGCCCCAATTCGAAGCGCTTGTATGAAGAGATTAATATAGAAAAACCGTTCTGTAAGAATGGAGATGTTTGGTATCTAGTGGCCTGTGCTTATCCCTTAAGGGTCATAATGTAAAGTTATAACAGTGATTCAATTTGCAAAAACATATATGATTACAATTAATATTGAACTTTATAATATTAATATTTTGCTTTCGATCAGTAAAATTTATTAACTAGTGAACGTATTAAAGCCTTCTAAATATCGCGGGCATTTTATCACTTGTAGCGAACACTGTAGATAATTGCAGATAGTGTTATTTTTACGCAGTCAAATGTTAACGAATGCCGCTTGTTATTTGGTACATGTGCATATTACGAATTCGATACGCAACACAAATGCCGAGGTAAATGTGTTATAGAACATGAGATTTTTAAGAAATCACCGCTCATTTAACATTTTCACATTGTAACAGTTACGTGTGAAATTTTCCTTCAAACATATTACAGTGGGCACGCGGTCGGGCGCACTCGGTGGTGGGGACGTTATTATCTCGCCCGTGAGGAGCCCTGAATTATTTGTAACAATGAATAAATGTGAATAGATTCACCAAAATATGTGGCTGCGGTCTTTTGTCATACACAATGCTAGACAAAGTAGCTTGTGGGTGGAAATATTTTGAACTTATTGGGTATATTCAAATTCAATACCTTTTACAGATAAACTATTTACTTAAAGATTAACATGTTCAATTATATCTGGGTGACCGCTCTTTGTTAACTTCCATCCGGATGTAGGGTAATAGTATTTGCAAATTTCCGGACTTCTATAAGCGCATACGGCTCTGGATGTCATTGTCATTATGTTATCTCACGTCTTGACGTTATTGGAAAGTGATTATGGTTAAAATTTATATAGCTTCATGTACACTTTGAATGAGCTTTTATCCGAAGCTTTACCTAGTGCGCAATGACATGGGGTTTTTCAACAAAAGCGCAAACAGAGCTTTCCTTCTAAGCCGGCAACACGTTGGCCATTCGTGTTGCGAATGTCCATGGGACACCGTAACCACTTATCGTAAACACTTTTCTTGTTTGCCTTTGATTTAGTTTCTTACCCATTTTTATACGAATGTTATTAACTTATGTTTTTCACTGATAAAGAATCAGATAAAAATATTCATATTTTAAACAAAATATAACTAGCTTTTCCTGCGACTTTGTCCACGCGTAGGTTGATATTTAAATATACCACAGTTTTTTTTCAATTTTACTGCTTGAAAATTGAACATTACCGAAAATGGAGGAAGTTTTAGTTGATGTTAACCCGTAGCGTAAATGTATAATTTCACACGTATCATTTAAAAACTGAGGAAATTTAATACAATTTTATTGATCGATCAGTCATCCGAATTGATTTATTAACCGGCCGAGTCAATTTATAACGTCAACTCAACTCAGGTCCGTGAGTTCTATACCATCTTAAATACATACAATATTATAGCCCCTATTTTAACATATTCATTATAAAATTAAAATCCTATTACCACATGATTTAATGCATAAACAACAGCTTTAAATATCTTTATGAAAACCACAACCGATGTCTACGTTCGTTTAGTAATTTTAAGTTTAACGTCACGATGCGTATAAGGGCTTTCTGTCTATTACTTTACTGTCTCGGCGATACTAATTTGGAAAATGCTGTCTGCCAACATCAGACGCGCCCGGAGCAGATGCGTCTGTTTCATGTCTACAAACTGGTAAACTGGTCTTCTGGTAATAAGCCCACATTTGTCTATATCTGTCAGATTCTGTGCGTCAGTTCCGGTCTCTCAGTCGCTGTCTGTCAGTGGTGTGTGTCTGTCTGTGTATTAATCTCTTTCTGTTGGGCTCTGTATGCCCGTCTCCGTCTGTCAATATGAGTTTTTATCTGTTAATGCTAGTTTCACATACATAGGTCAGTGCCAATGAATTTTGCAAATTTAAATTTTTTGTTGCAGCTGGGTCTGGAAATATGCCCGATCCAGGGCTCACCGCTAATTTGCTAGTGGAACGTGAAAGTTACTGCTAAGCCATGCGAGTGTAGTTACGACACTGCGCTAGTTACGTCTTGGGATACCCTCGCGATGTTACGTTTATATTGTGACCTTTTGTTTCCGTATTGTTTCCTTTCACTAACTTGTATATGAATATTGTTTATAATGTTTTGAATCATTAGCGTTCGTTGCAGTCGTACTAAATAGTATTACAAATGTTTCCTACAATATGTACTCACGGTGCGCTTCTCGTAGTTCTATTGTTAAAATTTATAAAGACGTTGTATTGAATAGTCTTTTGTGAAAATGTATTGCCAAGATTACTCGATTGAATTGTACAGTTGAATTTGATTTTCTTAGGAATTCCTCATATTGATAATATAGTTGTGTAGAGGTTTTCTTAAGATTTGTAACCAACGTAGGATCTTAGTTTATTTTTTATACGAAATATTACTCATTATTTAAGTAATTTAGAAAGAATAAAGAAAATGAAAACATTTAAGAATTTTAACCGAAATGTAATCAATAATTAGGTACAAACATTTATATCACCTTTTTTTTCAAAATTTAGTTAACTATTTTTAATAACGATTACTGCGACCGCAACCGCGAACAGTGATGTTTTATTATAGTCAACACCAACACCATTTTGTACCAAGGCATATCTCTTACATTGTGTATTACGAGCGCGGTCAACGAGCGTCAAGTCGTAAATATGGCATAGTAATCTCTTCCCGAGGGCGTTTGTATTCGTACTATTCTTACATACCGAACTCTCGCTTCCGTAGACTCATATTATATAAAGAACGCAGGTATGTATCAAGCATATTATAAATTATGTTAATAAAGTACTAACAAGTAGATATTATAATTGAAGATGCACTTTTTATTTGTCTCAAGCTCAGCTGACCCTATTAGGACACGTCTGTAAGAACACTCGTTTTGTTCATGCTATAGTTGATTCCCGCTCGCGTGTCTAAAAAGAAGATTCTTTAATCGGCTAATGTCACTTCCTATGCCAGTAAATGGTGCGGCTTAAATATTATTAAATTATATTTTCCTCACAGAAAACTGCAGTTACTGTTTTGTTTATTAAATGGTGTATCAATAAATAATTGGTTATGGTAATAAATTGTGTTATACTTTATAACACTGAGTATTTAGTTAAGCGTATAGCCATATACGCCATTGATGTTAGTATTAGTAATGTATGTTAGTATTAGTATGAGTATTTAGTTAAGCCTATAGCCATATAGCCATAATACATATTTCTGTCTGCACATTCGGTTTTACTATATATTATAATACTAGATAATATGTTGTAAGACTTAAATTATTGTTTTAATAAAGTTACTTATTTTACTAATGACGGCTTAAGTTATATTAAAATTACTCGTCGTGGAATAGAATCTTGCAAAAATAACTCGAATTGTCATTGATATGCCTTTGGTCGTCAGCTACGCTAGAGAAAAAATTAAAACTGAGCATTTAATTTCTATCGTTCTTTATAAGTAAAGTACTATAAGTAGTATACATAGTAATTGAAATGTATTTCTTTCATTTGTCGGAAAATCTAGTATTTTAAGAGAATAGCATCGGTTTGGGTAATGGGAGTGTAGGAGTAAAAAAGGCTGCCGGGGCGGCGAGCGGTCAGAGGGGGAGTTTCAACAGTCACCACCAATAGCTTGAATGAGGACAGTATTTTTGGCCGCGTACCGTATTGAGAGCATTCAGACAATTGTGCCTGTCCCCGAAGGAAGGCCTACGGTGTCGCCACGCTAGGAGGGCTCCTGTGCATTCCACTGGAGATCTTGGAGTCCTATTAGCGTTGAGGAAAACCACCGAGGGGCATTTATTTCGGTAAAACTCCGATATCTAAGGTATAACTGGTATCTCGTTGGAGACCGAGAATTTTTTTGGGGGGAGGAGCGCTTCCATAAACAGAGAGAAGGCAGAGGGTGATAAAATTATCTAGCTGAGGGACTTCTCTTCCCACCTGATCTGATTGCCCTGATTTAATTTATTTTAAATTCAGCTCATGTTTCACTGTCACCAGACCTGATAGAAAGCGATACAGACTAGGATGTAGCACAATTGCTTAGAAAGAGTCATTCTCACGTCTACAATGATTTCTGGTTATATGAATATGATGAATATTACTGCCTCGTTGGTTGTGCTGGTTGCAGGTGCGCCTGCCGATCGGGAGGTCCCGGGTTTGATTCCCGGGTCGAATACTACAAAATTTTCTAATTCAGATTTTCTAGTAGTAACCACTACCAGAAAAACTGTCTGAATATGTGCCCGAAGCATGGCAATAAGGTCACCTATTCCATAGTGGGACGTCAACGTAACTGGTAAATTGTGGGAATGCTCTGCATTTCTCTGCCTGCCCTTACGGGGATTACAGGTGTGAAGTTAAGTTGAATATGATTTGAACATATATGGAAGCAAATACTAATACATTATTACTATTAAAGTTGATAAGTGTTTTTCTGCTTGCCTACATACTTATAGCACTTACGGACGGTAACTATGACAACATGATATCGGAAAATTGGAACACAGAACGAAAAAGGCAAAAACAATGTACATTTATTCTCCTTTATTTCTTTTGACATTTGTACAGCCGCGAGCAAAAGTATTAGGCACCATACCGAATTACTTGTTTTAACATAGTTTCTGTAAGGTGATGTAAATATTTTTTGTTTCATTTCATTATAAAGTTTATTAAATTAATACAATTTTTATTTTGTCCGCATTTCGATTTTATTACTGCTGTCACTCATTTTGGCATTGTTTCAACTAACTGAAAACATTGGTGGGGTGTTATTTTTCCCATTCAATTTTTAATGCCGTCAATAAGAAGTTTTTGTTCATTATTGCGTGTCTGCATATAATTTTCTTTAAAATTGAAAAATATGCTAAATTTGATTAAGGTCTGGTGATTGTGTTGGTCAGTTAAAAACATTTACAGCGTTTCGATTCGTCCAGGCCATTGAGTGAGCAGATTTATAACAAGTGGCGCTGTCTTGCTGGAAGATGGCACCTTTAAAGTTCGTGTCCCCATAAATGTTCGTGTCTTCATAAATTTTCTTTATAGACGGAGTTAGACCTAGCTAGCTAGGACTCCTTTATAGTTTTAACTGTTCATTCGTCTTCACGCAATACCATTTCGCCCATTTCATCAACTGTCGTTCTACCCCAAATCATTATTGGGCATCCACCGTATTTAACAGTAGGCATCACACATTCAGGATTGTATTATTCACTCAATCGGCGCCTTACATAGATAGCACCGAGAGTTCGAAATAAGTACCCATTTGATCAGAAAAAAACATATTACTTTAAAAACGGTATGAATCTCATTTCGGAATCAAATTTTAAAGGTATTTAGTTTTGGATGTAAAGCATTTAAAGTTAATAACCATACTTCAAAGGTAAATTCGTCTGACCGTAGAAAATTGGACCAATCTTTAGCTATCCAATCTTTATGGTTGAGGGCCCGTTTTCAATATAATAAATAATTCAATATTTTCATATTGTGTTCCTACAACCAAGGCTTTTTTTTCGCTTTGTAACTTTTTAATCCAGCTTTAAGAAGCCTTTTTCTAACGGTGTGAACAGTTGCAGGTTTGCATTTGACCTCAGATAAACGTGCAGCGAGGTCACGCACCTGTATGTCATATATAATGGTATGTTATGTTTTAACTTTAACATAAGCCCGAAACAAAAGCATGACCATAAAAAGCTAATGGCCATAACAGTTTACGGTATAGAAAATAAAGGTGTCTAACACTTTTGCTCGCGGCTATACTTTGCTCGTCGCTGTCGATGGGCTGTAACTATGACAACGCATTGAGAAAAACAGAAGAATTGTTACAGGGCTGTAGAAAAGACTAAACATTATTTTTTTATCTTATTATTCCCTCTTACATTGTTATTTTAATGTCTTTTTTTTAACTCGTAATAAAATCGTGAGGATACCTTTTAAATAAGTGTAAATTAGGTAGGTATTTGCAAATGAGTAGTGTAATTGAAACTAGCAGAAAAAAATATTTTGAAACGTTTAATGCAAATGATAACCCCTTGTTGTTATCTGTTATAAGACAATGTTTAAATAACTTTATAAGAGTAAAGTTTCTCTCATATAATTGTCTTTAAAATGAAATACGTTTCTGTCACGGT
Source organism: Mysoria ambigua (assembly GCA_018245875.1). NCBI lineage: Eukaryota > Metazoa > Arthropoda > Insecta > Lepidoptera > Hesperiidae > Mysoria > Mysoria ambigua. The sequence goes on from DWEI01000739.1 coordinate 19,301, forward strand.
ACGGGGCTCATGCGCGAGCGATCGTGCGACACTCTGCCACAGCGAACATCCCGTGCTTCCTATCCTGCTGGTAATTGTTTGAATCAAAAAGCCTATACAATTCTTAGTTTAGATCAGGAAATGTAATAGGATACATATACGGATAATACCCAAAAAATAGTTTGTACAAGTATTGTAGGAAAGCTTTCTGAACTTTTTCTAAAATAAGAGTATACGTGTTCTTATATGGATACCACATACATGCATAAGCCTCCAATTTCATTGATTTTTTTTAAATTATGCAGTACGAACCGTAAACGCCGGAATAACGCGACTGATACAATATGGTCATTAAAATTTTGGGGCCGCCCGAATGTAACACCTAAGTCTTTACTG
>DWEI01000740.1:0-19675 GCA_018245875.1 Mysoria ambigua
TTTCCAGATGTACGTTTTCAGAATACATCCTTGATAGTGAAATGAAGCTGTTTCAGTGCCTCCTACCATCTTTTTTTTAAAAAATACCCGTATTTTATTAATATCATTAATTGATAAAATGGTATAGCTGACTTGAATTTTTAATCTTTGTTATCATGAAGGAAAAGTGTCCTTTTTTACGTTTTGGTCAATTTACTTTGACGATTAATAATTCCGATACGAAATCTCGACAGATTCGACGGTCATGCATGATTCAAGATATTTTACGACGGGTCGTCGACTCTAACGGTGTTGCTATAGCAATGTGACAGATTGTGTGAACATTAACATATTCATAAAGAGGTTTAAGCGACAGTTGAACTTCAGTTTGCTAAATTCTTTTAAGGATCAAGAAATTTTGTCAAAGTTCAGCCCGTGTCGTTTTTTGCGGTAATAATATTTCACTTTTAAAATAACCGTACAATTAATAATCTATACGAGTCTTCGAAGTTGCGTTCAAACTGTAACAGAACTAATCACCTCTAAACGTTTGCCCCGACATTCCAATGACAAAAGCGTCAAGCGTGATCGGGGGCAAGTGTCACCGACTGAATGGGTGGCGGTTATATTTGTCTGAAAAAAAGAACAAGTTCTGAAATAGTTGGGCGCCGAGTGCCGCGCGCGACGTCGTTTTTGTATGCACCTGTCAAGCGCCATTTTGAATAGTTCGTTTTGGCGGGAAAAATGAAAATTAATTTGTGGTTTATTGGTGAATAGTAATTAGTTTGTTAGTGAATAGTAATACTTTTATTGGTTTATGTGATTATTTGTGAGGTAATAACTGGAATGATGAATAATAAAAAAAATTGCGTATTAGTGTTATTATTGCATTAAGTGCAAAATGTGAGTTTGTACAGGTATGACATGGATTATGGAGCATGGAAGTTACTATTTATACATTATCAAGTGTTTTTGTTACCATTACACGAACAAACCAAAATGAGAAATTTCTTATCGCATTATATCATCTTGTTTCTTATAGTAATATATACCTTTTTAACATTATTCCATACTTAATTTTATACAAAGACGAACAATTTTATTATTACATAAAATTATTTTATTAAATTATATTATTTATTATTTTAAATAGTCCGAGGTTTGCTATTACCAAAAAATGATTCTGTTTCAGATTCCGTAAAATATTATATAGATATCAAAAAATTAAAAATATCTAATGATGTTCACCATTCAATTCCATTACGTTCCCCAAACCGCATACCTAGCGTGAGGATTAAAACCTCTCAGGGTAGGCTTGTGTACAGCAGTGGACTTAGGCTGATGATAACGATGATTCAAGTTGGTACAAAAAATATAATAAATTAATGTATATAAAATCAAAGAAATATTTCCAAGGGACGGACCTTGAAAGGCTTATGTTTGACAGCAGATTATTTTTTGTTGATAGTCACGAAGTATTGTCAGCCTTCACAAACATCCACTATTGTCATACCTTCTTCTACAACGGTTCTAAAGCCATCACAAGTTCGTCGTTATAAAAAAAACGTTTTATTTAATCAATACATCACTTAAGGAGAAATGTTGAGACAGGAAAAAAGCTAATGATAAAAACTTTTGACATTTACCAGTATTACGACCATCGAAGACGACAATTTTAATTTTTCTCTGGAAAGTTCAATTTCTGCACCTGTTGATTAATTGCGAATGTACCGCGCTAGAAACGACAATGACACTACAATAAAGAAAAACAATAATACAATGAAATATAGAGTATGCAAAACCAAAGAGTAAGTACATCACATAAACAGCCATAAGCATTTATACCATTTCAGGGCCACCGACTATGGGAAAGGGCATTACCCTATTAGGATCATATTGATTGAGATTTATACGACAAGCCCGTCTCTACAACGAGTGAGCAATTGGATAATGCGGTGGCCGGACACGATAGATTATTCAGTTTTGCAATCGATACGCCGCTGTTCTAATGGCGAAATTATTGAAGTGATTCGTCAATTGTTCTGAAATGATCTACGTCCATGTTGTATGAAGGTACAGATATTAACAACGACACTGGTTGCCATGTTGCCGCGTTGCGTCTATCATGTGCTCGAATTATTTTTTTCTATGTTATGATTATTATTATACTGAGAATTAGGATCTTTTATGGACTCGATTTCTAAATTAAATATATGTAAAATCTTAAAAATTAATCTCACAGGTGCAATATGTACCTACATGTCTCACATGTACCTACGTTCAACGACAACGACCTATATTTGTACAGATCATGAAATGTAGAGCTCAAGGCACGCAGCGATATATTTTAGTCAGCCGTTCCGTATTCCTCTGCACCTGTATATTGTGTCCGTGGCAGTGCTATCGACTGCCTGCGTTGGAATACAAATCAAATAAAATACAATACAAAGAGTACATACACAGTCTAAAGCTACAAATTATTGATTCTACGTCAATATTATACCGGCTGATAGGCGGTCCGGAGTGTCCGAGAGCGGCGTACGTGTTGAGAGGATGAATGTCAGACAGATTTAGATGAATTACTGTTTTGTCCTCTCTGTCCACACCGTGCGGAACGTGGTGATGATGTAATAGGAACATATTATGACGTAAAACATACAGTAATGTATATGATGCTCGATGTATCTAATGATTATGCTCGTATTACGTGATGCATCTCTAGTTTCAGTTTCATCCCATCTCCCTCACAAGTGCGTTTAGATTGTCTTCAATCAAATGAACCTGATTCGGCTCGGAGGCAGTTAACCCACAAAAGTAATCAGGATGTTGTCGTTCGCAAATCTCGGAGCATTCACCTTGCAGTCCAGGAACTGGGTCGTTCCTCACGATCTTTTATTTCATAGCTTCTCATACTTTCAGTTTTGTATATCACTGTTTATTTTAATGCAATAGGGTGCTAATATATCTTGTCGCCATTAATAGAATATAGAATTTTGATAAGTAACTAAATTTAAGTTTTTATAACAATGTCCTTAAAATACTTTATTGCGATAACCTTTTACCTGAAACAAACAGCGCTAAAATGAAAGCTAAAATAAAATAAATAATATAATAAAAGCTCATTAAACATTAAAAATTGTAAATTGTAGTCGTTTATTGGAAATTTAAATTTCATATAGAAATAACCTAAGAGCAGTATATTACAACGTAAAAGTAAAAATTAAACAGACTACTCGAACGTAAAATTCATTGAAGGAATGACGCAAAAATGAAAACCAAGCTCAAAAATATAAATGTTGAAAGGAGGGATCATAAAGATAACTACATATTATTAGTATGACATGTGTGTACGTGAGTATGTAGTGAGTGACGAGGTAACGATTAAAGTACACTTCGATATCTTTGATTGAAATATGATTTGATCACATAAAAAACAATAAACAGGAAGTACACACAGAGATACAATCGCGCAGTTAAATAAGACGAATGGTCCGTCAGCGGTCGGCCAGTGGCAAGCGTGGAATGAACCAATTAATATAGTGGGGCTTAATTAAAAAAGTGGCGTATGTATTGCCTCCAAGTGTTTCAATATTGTCGTTAATAGATTGATTTCAAGTGGCCTCTAGAAAAAAAAGAAACTAAACAAACAAGTCAGACATAAAAGCAGAAACGGTTTCGATAATTTCAATGTTATGTTTGGATGTCTTAGATAGTATCACCGATTTTGTTGCAGTTATAAATACGAAGTATTTAATTAAAGTAATATTGTAAGTACTACTTATTTATTCGTAGATATCTAACTTATTATATGACTAATAGTGGAACAGAATGGCATAGGAATAACTACTTGCTCGCAATGAAGTACAATATTGGATTTAAAAAATTCATAGTATTCCACCTGTGTTTACTTCATGTTTCGATTATACTCTCATATGTTTCTATAATATCGCGAAGGGAGCCAGAGCTCGTGATTCGGTTCAGGCTGGTGGTTGATACAATAGGTCAAGCTAGAGTAGCTGTTTAGTCGATAAACGTGCATTATGTTCGTACTGCAGGTGCGCGGAGGCAATGAACCCCTGCCGCGCGCTTGTATTGATTTGATTTGAATTATGCTTGATATTAGTTAGTTCCTCTTTCTTGTTTCTGTTTGTATTTTAGTACATTTACAGAGAAACAACGCTCCTGGCCAGCGTGGCTGGCTATTGCCTCCTTTTCACGCTAGAAGGAAAGTGTCCAATAGTGGAACGATAGAAGGGATCTTGTTCTCTGTGATAATGATAGTCACTGCTTTTTGATCTATTCGCTCTGAGATAATCTGTTTTTATTTTTGTCATTCTGAATCATTGCGTTCAAACCGTAATTTAACTCTAAGCAATATTTTTGGGAATGTTCTGCATTCCTCTGCCTACCCCTTCGGGATTACAGGCGTGAAGTTACGTTAATATTTCTACGTATGTATAAAATTGCTTATACCCAGAACGAGTAAGAAGCATACTGTCCACTTTAAGCCTTTATCACATTGAACTTGTGCTTACGACAAGAAGGAAGTCATTATAAATTCGCGTCAAATCAGCGCCGGTCACGCCAAATTGCGCCAAACAGCTGTGGCAATTAAGGTCAAATTGGCCTTAATCAATTTGACCGAAACATGTGGTGCATGTTGGTCTAAATGCGCTTAATATGTATAGCGTCCATCATAAGTGGCCACAGATGAGATAGGACGTGTAGAAGTGGCAATGTTATTCTTCGCATCTGTCTGCCGTGCCCGAGCAATAAGTAGTTCGTTGAATTCTCTATCGGCTGACCATAACAGATCATTATACAAGTTCGAAGAATACCCGTGCCCAACTTTCAAAAGAGACCGCAGTCTATCTTGGAATGATAAAAATGGTGGATGATACCGATGACTCTGATGATGCAATTTTATTATCTACAGAGAGACAAATAGTTAAACAACATTCCACTTTCGCAGGCAATGAATAAAAATAACAAACGTATTAATCGAGTATCTAAAACGCTAATTGCCAAATTGTTGCAATTCTAGACTGTGTTTCAATTCCTGCTTCAATCTACTTGTAAGTTGGAGATTCAAGTTAAACTTTATTTTAAGTTTCCGCTACGTCATTTTAAGTTACTTTAACTTAGAATAGTGGTGCCTGTAGTTATAAAATATTTATATCCAATATTAAATATATTTAGATTTAATGAGGCTACCTGTTAAAAGTTATCGTGGCAATCGGAAATCGCACCTAGGCCCTCGTCAGCTAGTCACGACCGATGGATTTCCGAAATATTTTTTACTGAAATAAAACAAACATTTTTTTGGAAATCCTATCAAAACATTTATGTATTTTGCTGTTACCTATATCTGCATTGTATTGTAAGATGCTACTTGTAACTAAAATTGATGTCGCTTCTGGACCACTCGTGCCGGTCTATACAAACCTCTCTAAATTTATACAAGTTGATATGAATGAGTAATGTCGATCATAATAGTATGACGAATTGTATTGGAGTCGGTAATCCAATAGAGCTTTAAGTGGACACGAAAGAGAGGGGGGGTGGAGCGAAGTCTTTGTGCTCATGGCGTTGAATTTATGGTGTGTGGGATGGCTGGAACGGTATCACTCAACATTTGATGGCGTTTCGTTATTACGAAGCGAGTTCCTAAATATGTTGTGTAATAGCCCGAACAATTCCGTTCACTAGTAATAAGTAGGTGAAGTAAATAATTATGTTCATTCATTAGCCAATGGTACGTCCCGAAAATGTTTCAATTTTCGTAACCTTCGTTCTTCTTCTGGTGCCTCTCCTACTAGTGAAGGTCGGCAATTAGCTTCGCATGTTTCGTTCGGTCTCTTGCTTGTGGAACACTTCATCAATCATCATTGTTAATCAGCGTTGCTGTAATAAAATCGTTATCATCATATAATCATCTAACAAAAGTACATAACTGATCATAGTCTTTGTTAAAGCAAGTTTCTGAACGCAGTGTTCAGCTTTCCTTATACAGATTTTTCTAATTACCTAAAAATCTAAAACTTATTACAAAAATACGTAACTTCACGCCTGTAATCCCCGAAGAAGCAGGCAGAGGAATTCAGAACACTCGCACGTTTCACCGGTTATGTTGACGTCCGTCTATGGAATAGGTGGTGAGCCTATTGCCATGCATCGGGCACATATCCAGACTCTGAACCACTACTAGAAAATCCAAATTAGGCAGTCTGTAAAAAATTTTGAATGAATATTGTCCACACAACCTAACTCCATCGGGCTCACAGGACGATGAACCCAGCCGCAGCGTTCTATAGGTACATTTGGGTCATAATGTCATTAATTCAAAAGTGCCCCTCAATTTTTCGCTCGAGCACACTTTGGGGGTATCCGATTGCGTATTGTTACTAGTCACAATAACGCATCAGTTAAATTGTAATGGTTATATAATAATTCGTGTAACATTAATTTTATTATTTCTATTATGTATATAATCCTGTACCACCAGATCCTTTGCGAGGTACCTGACATGTTTCGTTTGTATTTATTACTCGTGTTGCCGATTTACACCGTACAATATCAATATTACTGGTTTTTATACATTAAATAAAACCAGTTTTCATTATACTGTAAAACTATTAAAATGGACTTTATCCTATAAATTACATAAAAAAAAATATCGGAAACGAAACGTGCATGAGTTTCACGATGGAAATAGAACAGGCAGTTCAACAAACAAAACTTATAACGATTTATCACGAGGACATTGAATAATGAGAAAGTAAAAGTCCTCAATTCGGATAGCAAATGGCGAATTTATCGATACAATCCATAAAAATATCGCTGTTTTATCGTAAAGGAATGCGCCAGAAGGTCGTACACTATCAAAACTATCTTTCCATTATCGCGACGCAATTAAATTGATAATGTGTACTACCAAGCCATAGCTACGTCACGTCGTGCGTTTACCGAGAAACCAAACGAGGAGTCAGAACTATAGCGGTCATATACGTTACACATTCTCGTCTCCTTATCTACAAATGATTCAAGTTCTTCGTATATATCGTAGTTTGGTCAAATAACCTTAATTCCGATAGGGCTTAGTCTGTTTAAGTGTTGTAGATGCAGTAAGTAATCATAATCCACAGACATTCGGTCGTGTTGATATAATATCTGCATTCAGTTTAAGCTAGAAGACTTAAGAATGTTTGTCTGTACCGTTAGTTGAGTAATTACAAGCATGCCACTCATGAGATCCTGGATCTGGATTTTACAAATTTGAAATTTGTAGAAGTGTCTCGGAGTCAGAGTTTGTGCCCGATGTGTGGAAATTGGTTTACCGCCTATACTAAAATGGGACGGAAATAAAATAGTCACACATTGTATCGTATCACATTCCTCTTCCTACTTCCTCGCGGATTACAGGCGTGATGTTATGTAACAATGTTTTGTTTCATTGTGTCTGTCTGTCAAAACCCTAAAAACTTATGAATTATATCTATACTACATAAATTGATAATGTAACACATCCAAACATGCGCCACGACGCTCGCACCTGCGATTGGCATGAAGACAATAGGCGTGGGAGCAAGTTAAGGCAGCGCTATTGATGTGTCAACAATCAAATAAATAATTTATCCTTTGGTACATCAAAGAATAGAATCGTATTAAACATTTCAATTCGAGACGATTAACTTGTACGGCAACAAAACATTTTCAATAACTATGCTACTTATTTTTTTTCAAATTCCGTATACATTTAGTTCAATGTGTTTCTTTTTATAACGCCGCGACAATAATACGAATGAACTTCAAACTCAAACAACCCTTGCGGGGAGTTTTCATAACAAAGCCGCACCACTATTGACCGTCTATAAATAATCGTTTGGCCCGCGTCGAATAATGGATACAGCTGCGGTCTCGCATGAGTCGTGAGTAATGTCTACAATAACAAGTGATTCAAGCATTATCGACGACTATCGGTCGACAGCGCGATTCTCACTAATGACTAACGAGATACGGAGATCTGATAATTTAAAAAGTAAAATCCGTTTCGATTTATCGTTTCATAACAGGTTTTATAGTTGCATGTGCAGAAATGTTTATTTCATGAGTACATACTGTTATTTTGTGATAACGCTTGTATGTTTATTTGCAATTGTTTACACACCCCACTGTTGGGTATGTCATTCCGGTATTTGCTTATATGTACATACCAAATGTCGCATATGTTTGGACCAGAGTCATGTATATCGTGTATATGTCATGTAGACCAGACTATGTATATCGTATAAGTATTTATATTATCTTAGCCACAGGAATTTTACTAAGATTTACACATTAAAACACCGCAACTCATAAAAACATATACTTTGTAATAATACAATGTTTTTCAATTTGATGGTTTACACATTTAGAGCACTGTATTTTATAAATTGTTTATCGTTCCACTCTTGACCTCGGGTCTTGTTTAAGAATGAGAGTAACACAAATTCTAAACAGCGTCATTGAATAATATTCTAACAATATTTTGAGTATGAATGTACTTAATGCATTTTCATATAATAAAAAAATGACATGAGTTGTCTAAAAAGTAAACTTACTCACCACCAGCGTGTTGCAGTCCGCAGCTGAACATAGATCTCCCTTGAGGGGTTATGCCCATAAGTCTCACGCAGTGCATGTGTGTTAAGGATCTACTGACCATAGACAGCCCGGGTGTTTAGTTGTTCCTAGGTAGACTACGCCATACTGCGATCTGCCAGCGCCGGGTTTAATCGCCTCTTATGATACTCTGTATTTGGTCAAGGGTTGTATTCTTACTCCGCTTCGATATGGAGAATCTTAGTAAATTCAATATACAATCATAGTATCAATATTTAATATCATAAACATTGTGACTACCTCGTTGGTCGTGTTGGTTGCATGTGCGACTGGCGATCGGGAGGTCCCGGGCTCGATTCCGGGGCGAACACTACATTTTTTTCTCTAATAATGGTTAAGAGTCTGGAGATGCGCCCGATGCATGACAATAAGCTCACCACCTATTCCATAGTGGGACGTAAACGTAACAGGTGAATTGTGGGAATGTTTTACATTCCTCTGCTTACCCCTTCGGGGATTACAGGCGTGAAGTTACGTTACGATATAAACTTTTTATGTTTGCCAATCCAATGCCAAAAGTGAAATGATAAAAAGGATAAGGGCAACATATTTTTAAATGAAATTGTGACTCAGTGATGAGCCTTGTAAAACACCGTGATTTTAAAAATTACTACGGAGTCATATCAAATTATGTTTACAGTAAAATGTAATTGTAATAATATTATTAATCTACCTCTATATCTCAAATTTCTAATTATAACATTGTTTTATCAGATATTTTCAATAAATTCAATAGTTTCATATCGAACGCTTACGATAAATCTATGACGCAATTGGCTGCCCAACTTCTTTGTTAACAAGCAACTTACACAAATATATAATAAACACGTCTCTCGGTATAACAGTATCACATACAATAAATTGAACAAGATTTCCATTAAAAATGCAAATAAAACATTAAAATTACTATGTCACTGAACATATTATTAATGTGAGATCTCTATCATTATGAATTATCATTTTTACTCAGATCAGATATCTTTTATTTTGGGCAATTTATCTTTTAGATACTTTCTTACAAATGTTTTGTATAATTGAAAAAACATTAAAAGTGATGTTTCTAAGAAGGTATAATTTCATTTTAATATAACTAAATCAAATAAGGACTACCTCGTTGGTCGTCTTGGTTGCAAGTGCGACTGTCGAACGGTCTCGGGATCGATTCCCGGGTTTGCCACTACTGAATTTCACTAATGTTAGATTTTCTAGTGGTGGCTCGTAGTCCGGATATGTGTTCGCCATATAGCAATAGACTCACCATCTATTTCATAGTTGGACGTAAACGTAACCGGTGAAATATTCGAGTGTTCTATAATCCTCTACCTACCTCTTCGGTGATTATGGGCGTAAAGTAACATTATAGCAAATAATAATAATAACTAAATAAATCGTATTTTAAATTGAAAATACGTTACAATATTTCACATTCATTTTATTTATTATAACCATATGCATACGCACGTGTACATATTAATAAAGCCTTCAAGACCCTTATTCGACGAGGGTCTTATTTGTAACCAATATCCACTTATACGTGACCCCAAATACCTATTTGTTTACAAACGGATCTATTGAAGAAACGAGACCTAATGACTGTGGTCGTATACACCAGATTACGTAGACCTTTGAAACGGCTGTTATTTAATGCAAATCGTAGATCTTTACATCCCAAGTTAAGGTGGAGCATGACCACGTTGATTGGATCTGTTGTGATACTGGTTTGACGAACACATCTATTGAGCGGCGAAGTTCTTTTTATGTTGGCCACCATGATATTATGCAAGAAGAATAATTTCATGGAATTTAGTAAAGGCAGCGAGTGTGTCACGACGCCAGTGTTTCCGGGGTTGGCTTCTTGTTCGTACGTTGAGAGAATGCAGCGAGTTAACATAACTTCTATGCATGTCTCACTATTGAGAAATGTCACGGTAGAATCTCGCGCTTCGACGATAATGTGGTATATAACTCTGAATGCTGAATACAGTATCACGGGTTCGATTTACACTCGAGAAAAATATTAACGATACTGTTATTTATTTTTACCACGTCTGGACTGAGAAATGAAAGTGTGTCTATAGAGATTTATCGTGACGTATCGTAATATCACGCGTGTAATCTCCGTAGGGGTATTGTATTGTAGCAAGGCAGAGTAGTGTAATACTCTCCCACGTTTCAACAGTTATGTTTACGTCTCATCAGGGAATATGTGGTGAGTCCATTGTCATATACCGTGCACATATCCAGACTCTGAACCAGTGTTGAAAAATCTACGTTAGATAAATCCAATATAACTCCACCTGGGATTTCAGCTCAGAACCACACAATCACCAGTCGCGCTTGCATCTAATACGACCAACTAGGCAGCCTTTTACTTATTATAATGCATTTATTTACTTATTTATTGCAATAATACCTACCATTCATATACTATCCACAAACACATTACCGTATTATTGAACTACTGTATTTTCTATACTTTTTAAATTATTCACCAAACATTTCGATATGAGAAACAGAAAATTTATAACAAAACGTAGGCCCAGTGCAGGATGGCAGATCGTTCGATTCATTCGTTTTCATAACCGGTAGAGCTTCGGTTTTTTAACCAGTTTGTGTATCACAATAATAATAAAGAGTAGCACCACAACTTGAACCTTGGACCATATTAGTACGACTATAGGCCCACTCTATATAGGTAACAATCACTCGAGTCAGAACGAACGATAGAAATTGAACGGAAGTGACCAAGGAATGATGGTGTCGAACCATTTTTGGACTATTTTATGAAGGTTTGTATTACGTAGTGTTATTTGTGAGACTACTACTACAATTGTGACCGCCCCCCGTTGGCTTAGGGATTGTAAGAGCGAACGAGCAAAAGTTACTGGGTTCGATACCCCGGGTCGGACAATGTATTATTGGGCTTTCTAAACGGAAAACTTTTACCAGTCTGAATCTGTATCCGATTTTAGGCAATAGACTCGGCCCGTATTACGTGGTAGGAAGCATAACATGACTAGTGAAAGTTGGAAGTAAACTACACTCCTCTGCGTACTCCTTTGGAGACATGCAGGCGTGAGGCTGTGGTAAATATTAGCGGCCAGCCAGGCGCGATGTGTGTTGTGTAATTTATTTTCTTTTAACAAACCATAAATAATAGTTCGTTTGTCAGTGAATTAAGTTTACCAATGCTTATTTTTACACAATTTATTATCTGTTCGGGCCGTTTGGTTAATAATAAACGAGTTTGTGCTAGTGATGTGTATTAAATATGTAAATTTTAATAAATTATATTTCTTGTTCCAGGTACGTGTCAGGTTTGAGTGGGGTAATGCTTTTTTTTTAAAAACCCATTTTAAGAATTGCCAAATTGCCTGTCAGGCTGTAAATCAAAATAGATCTTTTCTTTTTTACGCTAGGCTCTGTTGTGTTATTCATTATCTTAATTTCTATATTACTCATTATAATTTGTTACACTGCAGACAGAAATAATATAGAATTAAAAATATACACACAGAAATGTATTCAAGATTAAATCGAGCAATTTTGTAGTTGAAATCGCTTGCCGAGTTGTTGCTAGATCGATCGCTGATCGAGAAGTTCTGGGATCATTTCCCGGGTCGGGTACTGTGAATTTATTAATCGGAATTTCTAGTCAAAATTTGAAGTTTCTGGATTTGTACAGTTGTATAATATATATTTTTTTAATTATAAAAATGTATGCCGTTTATTAAGTGTATGTATAAGTATAATGAATAAAAAAACGTAACTTCACGCCTGTAATCCTTGAAGGGGTAGGCAGAGGAATGCAGAACATTATAATGAATGAATCCTTAGTAATGTATTAATACAATCGCTTCAAAGCTTTTCAGATAATAAAACAAGGCAACCTTAAAAGCTTAGTAAATTCTATTAGAATTTCCATGCAAAATTGAAATTTGTTGAAAAGTTACACACAACCTATTTTGAATCTCGCCAATGGCTCTATGGATTACTTTATGTACTTATCTTCTTTAGTCTAATATTGTTCTTAAATCCTCAGATATTTCTTTGCAATGGTTCACTGCAAGAATCGCAAAGTTCTGAAGAAGTTATTATGATGAGGGCCCATGACTCCGAACTTAACTTTTCTGTTCATAGCTTTATAGACTATGAAAATTAAGTGCAGGCAGCAGCTTCATTAAAACAAAGAGCTTTCACTTCAGTTTCATCGTCACAAGGTAATACTAATATTCATTCCAATTGACAACTGTAACTTAATAAATTCCCACGTTACTTCTTAAGTACAATGTCGAGCTCAAGTGTTTATTTGGCTATTGTTGTTGAAGCATTTCGCACTCGACTGTACGCATGTGGGTACTACACGTCGACAGGAGTGGTTATGTTGACGTTGGAGCACTTGACTGCGAGAGTGAGAGTGAGTTCAACTTTTGCCTATTGTGGAATTGTTGCGTTCGATTTTCAAAAAGGTTACAATAACAACACGAGTGTGGTTAGTACGTACGTCACGAGGTAAAATATTCGTATGTAAAAATGAAGATATGTAGGCACTAGTGAGCTATGGTATTTATTAATTTAACAAAGGCTCCAGTTTAGGTCGGTGCCTCGTTAGTCGTGTTTTTTGCCAGCGCGACTAGCGATCGAGACGTTCCGGGTTTAAATCCCGGGTCGGGCACTGTTGTATTTATCTAACTTAGGTTTTTAATAGTGAGTTATATTCTGAATATGTTCCCAGTTTGTGGCAATAGACTTACTATGTATTCCATAGTGGGAAGTAAAGGAAACTGGTTAAACGTGGGAGTGTACTCCACTTATCTGCCTCCCACTTCGGTGTTTACTGGCGTGATGTTTCGATTTGTTTATGCTCTAGATGTTTAGGTAAGAAATCAACTATCCCATTTAAGATCATATGAGCTACTATAATACTTCATACGAACTACTGACGTTCATTAATACCAATATAAACAGCATATTATAGTTTGCAGTGCGCTATTCACTTCTATCGACTGTCATTATTATTATTATGTCACACTTTATTTCCGCGAAGAATCTATTGACCGTGTAATTTTAACACAAACAGGTTGAGATCCAGCGGTCTGTTGACGGTTACGACGCATACAGTTTGGGAACTAGCGAACGGCCTTGCCAGCGTGTCGCAGCGCTCCTGAGACAACTCAACAAAACTCATTATTAGGTTGCAGTGCGCGGCAAAAGGTTGTAGCTTTCATAGCGCCAACCGCATCGGCTGTGCACACGCCAACCTACACACTCCGTGCACACACGAGCGGAGAGTGCGGGGAAAGCGCGCCGATCGGCTCCGTGCGCACAGCGACGAGCCCAGCCCGCGCAATGTTTACAGAGCACACGGTGACATTGTCGAAAGGCGGTGGCGATGTGACGTCTGTCGCGATATCCGTCGCCGGTACGCCGACACTGGGACGCGCCGAAGTGCACATCCCTTGGATTTCACTTTTCCATTCACCAGTACCCCAGCGGTGACACTTCTCACGTGAAAAGTGGTTACTGATGACGATGGTTCCCCGAAGGTCGTCTACAGCCAGTGATAACTATAACGAATTGAAATTTTTATTAATAATATTAATAAATTTGATTTTAATTTGGTACATTATATATTATTTTTGTATATTGCAAGCTGCGAAGATTCTCCTTTGTGTTAAGAAAATTATCGTCTATAATAAACATTAATCTCATTCGTTGCTTAGCATCTTGACATAGCCTATATAATAGGGTGACAACACGAGAAATATGTAGTTAAAACTACACAAACCACCGTTGCAATGTCAAGCTGCATACATTCATATCTCTAAATTATTGTTATAATAGCTTCACGCCAGGGCCCGTCCGGTTCAGGCAGAAACCATCGCGCCTCAAATATCCCTACCCTCACGGACGTCAGAAGCTACATCCAACACTCTTCATACGAACAAGGATACTGTCCCGGGCACTAAACTTTCATAGGGAAATATAAGTGAATTAACGTTGCGTTTATCGTTTACCTACACGCTGACCGAAACTTTGTCCCTTTCATTCGGTTACTGAGCGTTTTGGACGCGACTGTGCCCCGTTAGCAGCTAGGAACTTCGTGTTCCACATTATATCATGTATGTTATCATGCATGGTCCATATAATATGTGTTATGGAACACCCATGAAACAATAGCGCGCGATTTCAAAACCTTAACTTTCTCTGCCCATGTAACTATACGTCTTGGTTTAACTATTCATAGCTGGATATCATGATCACAGGTATGTGAGAAAGTGATGGCGTATCCGCATATAACACAAAATATTTCTTCGTAAAGAAGACACCCGTGGCTAACAATGGAAAGATCGAAGGGTTGAAAAAACAGTAGACAAATTATTGAGCTCGTGAAACAGCGTTCAATTCGTTCATATAAACAACCAGTCCTGCCGTCATGGGGTCAGTATATCGATTCCTTACATAATTTACATGTACATACGAGTGTAGCGGACGGGTGGGTCGACTGGCCTAAACATGACTCTATGGCGTTGTTTCACCTGCTTTGTGGCACCCCATAGGCGATTACCGCACGCGAACGGTCGTTCCAAGGTCATTGTTATACTATCTAATAACAGCAATAAACATTTGCGCAGGGTGCGTGTGACATAGAGAATTAAGTGTTCAGTACGCCAATTGGGTATCGTCGAGTTTATTTCAGCTTTAGTTGAATGATGCGTCGTACAATTTAATAGAATCGTGTCAGGTCTGTAAAGACAGACATGTTCGGTACCCACCGCTCCCTGCCTATCCCGTAAAAGTCCTGACGTGAAGATATATTGATATGAATTATATCGGTGGCCTAAAACCGACGTTGACCGATTCTACGGTTGGTTCTAGTTTAGACAATTTACTCGTATTTATTGAAGCCATGGTTCTTGCCGTGAATCTGACCACGGCCCGTGGAACAATGGAAAGGGGTGGTGATGATCACGTGTATAGCAAGTTGAATAGCCTTCGATCGCTTACGTACAAATAATCATTCATGCCGATTAACACACAATCGTTTGTGGCCATGTACAGACGCAGGCAGACCGGAGGGCGATTGTTCAAATATGTCAAATGTTAATTTGATCGCAGTTTTTAGTTTAATTTTGGCACCGGTCAATATGTTCTGGAATGCTCGATATATACACTAAAGAGCGGTCCATGTAGTATGTACGCAACATACAGTTTTATGTGAAAATATCTACGTAAAATATACGCATCACCGCGCCCGTAACCCCGAACATGTAGACAGAGAAGTGTTGCAAACCGTCTGTAAGCTACCCTGATTCAATAGTTTAAATAAATATGCAGAAAATATTTAAAATGACATTTTTTTTCGTTCGTGCTCATTAAATATTAAATTTATTACAGATGTTACGTTTAGAGATTTTAATATGTTGCAAGTCATTTATTATTAAATATAATTATCTTTTTGGAATCTTTCCTGAAAACGTTTTGAATGCATAATGTTTTTGTTAATACAGACAACAACTGTTTCATTATTGTATATAGCTATGTAATTTGTTCTATTACAGTGTCGTCTGTCAAGAGGCAAACATTTTTTTTACAATTAGCTCTCAGGAAACAAGGGTTACTGACCCCATACGAAAGATATCAAATGACTAGCCTGTTTTTAATCCACACATAAGAAAGACAGATTCATAAAGACGTTCATTAGATACGGTCCATTGGATTTCATACAGACAACGAGTACTCTTTCGCGGACAAATATTATTTTGCATTCGTCTAAAGCGACTTACTTAGAAAAACGGCTTCGGAAATATCCCAGAAGAAATGCATTTTAATTTTCACAGAATACAATCGATTGCAGTAATATTTAACAGTGGTGATACATCGCGAATTGGTGGTTATACGACTCATAGGTCGAACGGTCACTGAATATAAAAACACTGCTATATGTAGTCTTTTATAGGGGGCCGTTAGTAATGAGCGTTTACGAAAGACACAAAGCCTGGTGTGTAGAGCCCTTTATGGTATCGCCTTTACGAACGTATCATAAGCATATTAGATGGACTTTGTACAGGAAATATTGTGACAGTTGGCCGGCACGGCTTAATGCGTCGGCTTAGGGTTGCCACAAGCGCGTTCGAGTTACGCTATTTCTAACACGTTGCGTTATAACACGCGTGAATCATCTTGGCACTTGTAAGCACTGCGCTCCCCTTGCCGCTATCTGATTCCGTCAAAAGCCATCTTCTAGCCGTCCGTACCTCGCTATACGTCACAATTGTGAACTGTCTAGTTAACTTCTGCGAGTTATACATAATGCGTTCTAAAAATAACCATGACTAATATTCCACCTTCCGTTTGAGGGTAGCAATTTATTTATATCCTTGGATAGAATACAATTTTAAAAATGTCTCGTCAGGAATAATATTTTAGAACAATTCTCACAGTCACCTGACACCAAACTCAGGAGTGGCTGAAGTTGTACTGGGTCCTTGAAATGTAAGAAAACTATATAACATTAAGAATTCAACATTTTAAGTGTTTATATTTGTATTATTACTTTGTTATTAACCGTATCTCTGCATAGTTGGAGAGAATAAAACTTATTAAGTCACGTTTAATTCATACCAATTGACTAATGAAGCCGACAGTGTTATTATAACGCAATCTACGAGTGGTCAGCAGCCAACCCTAAGCAACATAAAGTTACGCGCACACTGCCACTTAAAAACGCATCACATTCAATGACGCGTGATGCACTGCACTCAGTCACGGCACGCCCTTGTGCTCCATGCTATCGTCGCGCCACCGTGTATATTCATGGTGTGACGCGTAACGATTGTATGAATACTAATACATAACACAATAACTTGACGTCTGTGTATAAATATATTGCGTATACTTCCTTGTAGGCGAGAAGACAGAACGATTGAACCGTTGGTCGGGTGGTTAGCTGACCTGGTCGTCGGGCTCCGGTAGTGCATTCGATTCTCATCTGAGACAAATGTGTAATTAATGCGCGTAATATTTGGTCCGTAGGTAAGACTATAGAAGCCAAAGTCAGCATCACACCGAACGGACCAGTCTGAGCGAATAATTAATTTTGAATGCAAATTTATGCTTTTAATAAAAAAAGTAACGAAGAACGTAAACCAACAGGTGGAACGTTTTTCTCAATTCGCAGTTCATTTCATACATTTAGCGTGTGTTGGCAAACACGACGGCCATATTATAACCTTAGCAGATAACGCCACTAGGTCAGCCAGTCCAAACATGAGGCTAAGATTTCTCCGCGTGGGCACTATGGTTTCTGCGGCGTGTTTATCTTCCAACGTCCTACCTAGTACATTCATATTTACCAAGCAAGTATTCAGAGAGCCTCGTATTCAAGTAAAGAATAAATTAAAGTGACAAATTCATAGCTTATTTAAGAGAAATGCTTTGCTTCTTCACGTTTGTCAATGAGTTTGGTCAGTTGCAAATGAGTGGGCAAATTATTATTCTGTCATCAGGCCAGTTTCTTTATGCGATAGGCAGAGAGGAATGACTGCCAATATGAGTTTGTACAAGCACGCAAGCTCCGGTGATTTTCGATACCACAATTAGCGAGTAATTGACCTAATTTATGAAGATAAATTATGTTAACATAAGTTTGGCGTAAAAAAATGTTCAGACATCAACGGTAGATATATATTATAAATGGTAAAAAGTAAGATTGTAAAGTTCATGTCATGTTTAGCATTTAAAAAATTTAGGCCCACAATAACAGCAGAGATAACGTGAAGAATATTTCAAAATTAGCTCAAAATTACATCACAACGCGGTAAGTTCAGCGCCCCCATTATTCTTATCGCGGCGGCAGGGAGATAACCACAAGATAACACCATTCACGTGCTATCTGCGGAGAACGATCTTGTGTTCTCATGTTATTTGCCTAAATTGTGTCTTTAAGCGCTTCCGTGTTTGGTATCACATATATGAAAAAAGTGACTTTTAAGTTTTATAGTAACGAAAGGAACAATTTCATGTCTTATATTAAGGATGATCTTACGCGGACACCCTATCATGTTTCATTAATGACCTGTACAGGTTAATTCTTTTTACATTTCTTTATCATCATCATTATCATTATTCTGCCTCAGTACACAGCTGCACATGAGCCTTTCTTAATATATAAGTTTTTGATGATAATCTCCACGCCAAGCACTCGAGTTGTTTATCATTCCAGTTTTCTTTTATTTACTTCTTTTAACTACTTTATTTTCGTCCGAAACTACCTAATGCGAATTGAAACAAAATAGTTTGAAATATATTTTTACAATGTATGTGTCGTGAGCGCGGTTACCTCACTAAGTCTATTACGATAACACGCAAGGTTTACCTCGGCCTTGGAGCGTGGAAGGCACTGCCTTAATCGATAAAAATGTTCTGCAGCTGTCAACTTGTACCTCGTTATTGTTTCAGTTGAAGCGATGTCTGTATAGGTAGGTGTATATATGTACATAGTTTGTTAGCTGGCTGGCTCTGTGTAGGTTGGTTATTTGGACAAGATATTATTATTCTTTTTTCAAAACATTCTCTTTATGTGTATGCATCGAAAGTGCACACTGACTGCCAACAGATAGGACTGGTGGTTTGCACTTCCAATGCGGTGCAATCGATGAGCGTTGTAAACGTGTGAGTGTGAACTCCTCTGCCTACCTCTTCACGGATTATAGTCGCGATTTCACGCTAAGAGAATAGCGAGCAACGTCCACACATGTTAGTACTGCGTATATGTTAGGGGTTATGGTAGGGACAGATGGACAACAGTACGGGCGGCCGCGAGGCGCGCGCTGGCCCACTCGCCCGCGCGGCTCCCTCGGCCGAGGAACGTGCGCGAGGCGCGCGGGCGCCTGGCTGTTCTGGTCCTCTGTCATGGAGACGTACGAGTGTGTACAAATGAATATCTCGGGACCTCCACATACCGTTAGATTCTAAACTAAGCGAAGCGTGTGCTGTGGAAACTGGTCAATTAAGTAACTTCATAAATACATAT
>DWEI01000741.1:0-19672 GCA_018245875.1 Mysoria ambigua
AGGGAACCCTCGAGGCCCGTATTCTCGTTGCCATGCGGCGTCGTTCGCCGCGGCATCGAACGACATCCTTTGTTGTGTAAGCACTGGCGGTGAGTGAATGTTCACGGGCGTTTTATGAAGACCTGTGTAACAGACGGACGCCTTGTAAGATTAATTTCCGAACATTGACGAAAATAATTCGTGCGGTTAAATTTCAATAAGCTTACATCCAACTTTCTATTTCATAAACATGTTAAGAATAGAACAATGCATGCATCAAAAGAATTTTAATGGATTATTTCTAATAAGTTGTAATATACTTTATTGCCTTGTCGGTCGTGTGATTGTAAGTGCAAACGTGTTGGTGAATCCCGAGATCGTTTGGGAATTTAAAATAAACTAAAAAATGTTAATCTTTTATTAGCTTTAAGACTAGATTATAAAACTCTGTAATACGAGTATAAAAAATTTAGATTTGTGGATTTAAAACAAAATAAAAAAAAGTCCTGGATTGGTGACTAATGGATTATTCTAATTCTAATTCACTTTAATGACTTTTAGTCTGGATTTGTGCTAGGTATATAGTATAATGGGACGTAAATGTAAGTCGTGAAATGGAGATGTGTACTAGACTCCTATGCCTACCTCTTCGGGGATTACTTACGTGATGTAACATTTAAGCAATTCGCGACGTCATAAATGATATTTTTTATATCGGAAGATTCATTTGCCCTAACCTGTGTCTAATAATAATATTTCATATGAATATATTTGAAAGTGGGACACTACACAATTTTACAATAACGGGGAATACTTCGGTATTTATAATCTTAAATATCCACTAATACAGATTAAAGGTCGAATAGTTATAAATAAAACTAATTTCAATCACGTACTAATTTCTATCTGTTGAAAGAAATTGATTATGTCGTACTGAGATGCACTAAGATCATACAAACCATATATTTCTAGTTATACATTTGTAACACACTTACTTTTATTGGATTATTACTTACATATGTAACTGTGACATATCCTCAGAGGCCAAAATTTTTATATCATTATAATACTTTGTTAATGTATTCATTAAAATTTTATTGACTGTTTAAATAAACCTTTGAACAATAAATAACACCTTTAATTAAAATGTTCAGATAGTATTACAAACGAATGTTACAAAATATGCTTTTTGCAAAACTAACCTTAAAAAAACACTTGTCAATAATATTCTGTAATCTGTTAATTTTATCTTATCACTGCTTGATATAACAAATGTCAGATTGTTTAATATTACCAAAAAATATTAATACAAGTACTCAAATTGACTGTAGCTGAACGATTTACAAGTTTTATATGTATTAATTAATTCAGAAAATAATCAAAGATGGTTATTTAAATGCTAACAAGCTTAAGTGCACGACAGTGTTAAAACAGCAGAACGCATTGAACGCCTACGAAAATGTCGATAATGCCGTGTCATATGATAACAAGGTCAGTTTGTTAGCAATGCGTGTTTTATGGCTCGGATCGGCCATACTTCGTGAACTATAGCCAAAAGAATTGTCTATTTAAATTTATTTATAATAATTCGACACAGCCTCTGGGCTCGTTAGCGTTGCTATGCTCTTAGTAGAGCAGTGGAACACTATTCTGTTATGTTTTTAATACGGTTACTTTTTTGCTGACGCCGCTTTCATTCCTAGCCCTTCGTTATCTGCCATCGAATTCCCCGCGGTTTTTGTCCCAGTTCATTAGGTAAACTGTCTTTTGTTTTGTATTCTCAAACACTCCGCATGCCGATATTTTTTGGGTTTTATGGCCATAAAATATGAAACAATAGAATTCCTATAAAAATACTTGATATTGGCGCGTAGCCAAAAAGTATAAATAAAAAAATTGTGGACTGTGTTAAGTTTTATATGGTTTGTTTGATTTTGTAATGACTTTAAAATATGATTCTTAACGAAATGAAGGGGAAATTTATTCCTTTCTTTTCGTTTTTGATCGCGCTGAACAAGAAAGAGACAAAACACAAAAGTGCATAGGTACGTTTTATTTTATTAATTGAATTGTCTTTTCCGTTTTTTTATTCCATTCATATAAATGATTTTATGGGTGGCATGCCTAACACCGTCTACCTCCGCGCGTATCGAAAATCGTCAGACACACGCCGTAATGGGATAGGCAATGGGAACATTCAACGTGGTACGCGTGTTCGCGGCGGTTGGCAACAACAATGGCGTGTCTACAGCTCGACCTAATCGCATCGCCCATTCAACATCCGTTCAAGAAACTGACCACACATACTGAATATGAAATGCGGGCCGTTTAATGTGTCACTTTTTGTCAGAAGTAAGCATTTTCGAGTTCGGTCGTCGACCCTAGAATTGCGTAGGCTAGCTACTTTCTCTCGATGTTGAGGCAAGGCGGTGCACGGCAGAGTGCGGCGAGAAGGGGGTCCTGCCGAAATATGTACGTGAAAGGCTAAGTAGCTGTTCCTTTGCTCAGTCATACAATGTACGTTGCCCGATCGCACTGGCAACTACCATACTGTTTCGCCGGCTTAGCGATATGCACGAACCGCATTTGATTTGCATAGTCCATGCGTTAGAACGACGGCGCTATAAAGGTACTCGGCGTTGACATATACTGCGGCATCTTCGCCGAACTAGCCTTAGAGGTCGCTGAACTCGCTTCAAATGCGTGTTCATCGCGAATCAACTGATACTTTCGGGTGTCCAAACTCGAATGCTGTCGCTCACGTGCGTTATTGAAGCGTTGTATAAGCGTTGTGACGCTTTCTACGCCTTGTAACCAGAATAAGCAAAGAAGTGAACGGAGAAATTGTCAACGCATAACGGTTCGCTCTGTAAAAAAGGAAACAATAAAACGAGAAATGCTGGATGCTGAGAAATAAGCGCCAACTTTTTCTTTTTGATTCTCCAGATCATAATTGCAGGATGCGCTGTGGGCCGCGACGTTCACTTAGCTAATTGTCATTTAAAATTATCGGCATTGATATGAAAACAGGCCAGCTCGTCGCCGGACATAATGATTCGTTGTCAACGGTACGCTTATTGTATTGTACACGCTATACCCGTGTTAAAAATTGTTTGCTCTGCTCTCAAACTGTTAATTTAAATGAATTTAAATCATTTTGTTCAATTATTGTAAATTGATGGAATTGATATCGTGCGAGTGTTTCGCGTTTCAGAAATTAACGAAGAATTACGAGTTCATGGTAAAATATTAATAAATTAGGTAATTGCAGTCGAGACATTTGTAAAAATTTTCGTATGTATAAAAATGGATCCAATAACATATGTTGTTTTACGTTACCATTGGTGCTGATTTTCAATCAAGATATATGAACAACTTTATTATTCATAATATATTAATCGTGTAAGTTTGAATGTGATTTACATAACGAGAGTTAATTTTACACAATTTAAATTTTAAACATATACCGCTTTCACACGTATTTTTGAGATGTTAGATCTATCGAAGTTCTCAAAATGTGAGAATTAGAGAAAAGTATCATAAACACTCGTGCCGTCGATGCTGAAAAAAACGATAAATGTATTTTAATTTAAATAGTGAAAAATACATCGTTTTAATTTGGTTACCAATTATACGCAAAATATATTTTTTTCTAGCACAGAGCAAGTGTCGCAATGGATCGTGATATAAGCAATACAGATAAATTTGTTGCTTTCACAGATTTTCTATTTATTTCACACGTTTACCATTTATTTTACATATTTTCCATTTGCCCTCGAATCTCTTTTTAACATGTGCGTACATAGATAGGATCTACGATTTACAGTCATTGTTCAGTACAGTTACAAATAGTTTGCATTTGACAAATGTAAGAGCGAGTAAACATAATTCGTTTAAAGTGAACGATAAACACAAGGCAGGTAAAAAGAAGTGCGTAAGTTGTTGTGCGTAGTCAAAGAGTAACTGTATGTTATATAACAGAAAAAGTCAGAAATGAATTCAAGCGAATATTTGAGCTCGGCGCAGCGGCCGACTGTATTTGCAGATATGATTTACAACTCTGAAATATTCACACGACGAACAGAAACTTATTGGGATCAGTGTGTACGTGCAGTGTGCTATAGCTCTGTTGCATTGTGCCAGTATCCTAGGTAAGCATGTTTATATACTATAGCGTAGTGTGTACATACATACATATATAATGTATATTTGGATCACGTTACGCCCTGGCGTGCGTTACGAAAAATACAACGGTCCGGCGCCGGAGGAATACCAATCGCGCTGAATTGGGCGGTTAACAAAGGTCGAAGGTAAAGCGGCTTATAACAATTGCGAAACGTGTACGTAAAAAAACTGTTGGCACACTGCACGTGCCGCGCTGTCACGTTCTCTCTGTCGAAGGTCGCGCCGCGAAGTGCGCGTGTGGGTACCGTTAAGTCAAAACTGTCATAATTTGGAAGACCTAGTTTAACAATGATGCGTAACTGTATATATGGAGGAAGTGCGCTCGAGTTGGCCGCTGGCTTAATCCAGCGGTGGTGCCGCGTAAATTAATTGCGCGGCATTATTTGCGCAGCGCGTGAGACGCGGTTTATCGTGTTGCTGATTGCAATCACATTTGCTTTACATTTTTAATGGTTTTTTGAAGATGTTCCTCTATCCGTACCATTTTTATTTTGATAGGAAAAAGTGTGATAATTAAATCGAGCGAACAATTTTAAAATTTTGATATATTTAACGAATAGATACTTACTTGACTAGAATATGATATTTTAAATAATATGTGGGAATTATAAATGAAGGAAATATGTACATAGTCGTGTTAAAAATTTATCCAATTCAGTCTCCTCTTGTGTTGTATTTATTTATTAACTTAATAATTTATTGAATAAAAGCATACGTGTACATTACTTCTAATTAAGTGTAGATGACATGAAACATATATATAATGTATGAGCATTAGAAGGTTGCGGCTACGCGACGTAGTCGGGCGGTCTACGGCGAGGGCCGGCGGCGTAGTACGCGCGGCGCGCGCGGGCCCGCGTGCAGCGGCGCGCCGTGCGGTCGCCCGGGGTCGGGTGTCGTATTTCTAGAGCATTGAACCTCTGCAACCTTGTGCGTTGAGACCGACCGCTCTCCGTGCGCTGACGCAACCGCTCCAGCCCCTTCTCCACTCCGGCCGTATCGCATAATTACTCCTTCAGGGCACATCTATTCTTTAACGATTACAATGAACGATTTTGATACTGCCTCTAATCGATTCATGAAAGGTTACTCTTAATGGGAGGCTATTTGCTCTTGCGCAATTCGACAGCATCAATGCTAAGATACATACGTACACATATGTTTTATGTTCAGTTATTTTGGTTGTAGAATGCAGCGGCCGAAATTGAAATGAACTGAAAAAAAAATATTTGTAGTATACTTGGCAATATGCTTAAAGCGTTCGTGAGCTATTCTATAAAAATATAATTTGAAGGGAATGAAATGTAAAATAATATGGCAGTTATCATATTGCGTTTTATTGTCGTGGAGCGACAATGTAACGAGACGGCGGTGCAGTGTCGAGTCGCTAACGAGACGCGGCCGTCTGCAAATAGACCGCGAGAAGTGCGAAACGGTCGCGGGGCTACAATTGGCGCCTGCCCCGAGAGCGTTGCGAGGTGACGCTTACGTAAGCCCCTGACATAACCGAGTCGACGACCGCTCTTGCGCAACCACCTCCGAACCTGCGACCCCACGCACCGCACCCCCTCATCACCTGCCGCTTCCCCACCACCCGTGGAAATTACTCAATTGTATCCAAAATGCACGAAAAGGACACCGGCCCAAAGCCACAGTTACGACACAGCCGATCATTAGAGCAACAACCTCCGCCTAGGTAGGTGACGGACGTAGCTTGAATGTTCATCTCGATTAACATTTAAAATGTAAACGAACGATTGAACGTCCATGTCCATCGATTCTGTAACTCTTAATGTGTTTCATATGTATGAGCGACGCATCGCAGAGCGTCGGACGCTTAGTGTCGCCCGTAGCAACCGACGATCACAATGAGATGCGTCCCTAGCAAAATTACTAACGCACGCCTTTAGACGTGTCGCCAAAATTGCAAGACAGCGCTGTTGTGAATTCCGAGCGGGCTCCTGATCCCACGTCGGCGGAGTGCTCGGTGGCGGACCGGCGGATATGCGTGTGTCGTATATGGTACAGTTATCCTTAGTAAACGAAAGTGAAAACTAAATGTGGGCTCGGTCATCGACCCCTGGTGGGTCGTCGACCGCGCCGAACTGCAAAGGCCGTTTGTGAATATGGAGGTCGTGCGACATTTAGCTGCGCGCCGCTGGACGCGCGGCGGACACGCCGCCGAATCGCCTGCGCCTGCGCGCGGTATTGCACACACACACACAAACATTTATATTTATTATCATTGATACATTAACGAAAACTTATTAATTGTGTAACTTATCACTTACATCTGTTTCGACTTTTCTTGTAATTCATACAATGTAATTTTTTTGTTTAACGCTTTTGTGCACATTTAAAAATTTTTCACTTTAATCATAACTTACATATGATGAATCTCAAATTCATAAAATCTTCATAGTAATAAAATGGTTATTTTTATGTTTTATAAGTAATTTTTAATTATTATGTATATTTTAATTGTTCAAATAATTTACAATGAATTTTATTGATAATTTTAGGTGACAGGTAAGCTGGCTTACGACAGGTAAGACAGGTAACACAAAAGTGTTTGAATAAGTGGCTTGCACCAAACTTATGGAACGGCAATTATGACTGCGTTTGAAAGGAAAAACGTAACATTATCATTACAATCGTAGGGTTTGAATCTTACTATTTCCTCCTAGGACTCCCTTTGTACTGAAATACGGCGAGACAATTAAAGTTCTTAGGCTTAAACTAGAGCCAAAAAATACTTGTTACTACTCTCTAAGTCAATTCTGGGGTTATTTGAGGCGTGAATACATAAGTTCGAAAGTCGAATTTTGTTTAGCAATAATACTTTCTGATGCACGTAAATATTATGAGTTTACGTAATTATTAAATAACTCACAATTTTCGGCGGTCAGTTAGTGGAAAAACTACGTAATAAAAAGTATTTCGCGCGCACGGACCTACCTCAAGAGCGTATTTTAAATTGTAAGCATTATGTGGTCCAATCCATGTGAAAGCTCGCGGCTCTTGTATGTTTTAATGGAATGTTTGAGTTATTCATATATAGCTATAAGTGTTATGTATTATTATAAAGCTCATTAACTAATTATAACCTGTCCGCAGTTGTTGTGGTTGTGAATAAGCAACAGATTCTCCGTTCGATACTGGAATACTAAAATAAATGTATATTTTACAAGATGCACCAGAACACATATGGAGTTTTTTTTTTCGCCGCTTCTCCAAAGCGAGGCGTTCTCCGAGGCGGTGGTAGGTTCATTTTACCGTTTAAAAAGTGTTCTAAGGCACCAATTTTGAAAAAAAAACGCTATTTGAATTTGTTTCGAGCAAAGAGATATTGACTTTTTGCCACTTGATAGGATGTTCGGAAAATGCCTCGTTGTTCGTGTTGGTTGCATGTGCGACTGCCGATTGGGAGGTCCCGGGTTCGATTCCCGGGTCGAACACTACAAAATTTTCTAATGTAGAATTTCTAATAGAGGTTCAGATTCTGGATACATGCCCGATGCATGCAATAGGCTCACCACCTATTCCATAGTGGGACGTAAACGTAACCGGTGAATCTTGGGTATGTTCGGCATTCGTCTGCGTACCCCTTCGGGGAAAAAGGCGTACAGTTACGTTTTTTTACAAGTTTGATGATATGTTTTGTTATATATTATCAAGGCAGGTTTCTCGCAGTGTAGGCAGAGAAATCTGATACTTTAAATCTGTATTCTTCTACATTAATTCTTTTCATGAGTACATGCACACTGTGTTATGATTCCTCCAGCTAGAATCGGTCCTATTAAGTCAATATAGATCGTCAGTATATACGTATATACTTAATTAAAAAGCAAGTATGTAGTAATAAAAACATTAAACTGTATCGTATTGGTATTATCGCGGACGGTTCTGATGATGTGTGAGGGAAATACTTAATCTTATACATCGGTACAATGGATATCAAAGATTAAGAACAAGCTTTTGGATTACGATAATGCACTTAAGTGCATCGCCGAATTGCGATTGGTAACTGACAACGATGTCAAGTTTCAATGACAAGTGCGTAAAATATAAAAGTAGTATGTGTTTAATTAAAAGTTATTACCGATGTCATTTTGACGATGGATAGTAAAAAAATGACCAAATAATGTATTATAAATTTTTGGCTTCGATATACATATTACGTCTATATTCTTAACGCAGTATCGTATACTTGATGTGTATTGTGTTTGTATATGTTGCGGTGATTGCGGGCGGTACTCTCACTGAAGCGGAGTAGATACGGTCGGTCGGTTTGAAGCCGTTTTAAAAAGGCGAGTTATTAGGAATACATTTCGTTAATCTTCCTTAGACGTAACTTCACGTCTATAATGCTCGAAGAGGTAGGCAGAGGAATGCAGTACACTCCCACGTTTCATCGGTTACGTTTACGTCCCACTATGGAATAGGCGGTGAGCCTATTGCCATGCATCGAGCACATATCCAGACTCCGAACCACTACTAGAAAATCTAAATTAGAAAATTTTAATAGTGTAAATTAGTGAATTCTAATAGAATTAAAAAAAAATATTAAATAAAAAATGAGTGTGATTAGACTTTTATTATAACGTTTTAACGACATGTGGGTGGGTGTTCATTTAATTAGTTCAATTATGGTTTTGTTAAATATTAATATTTAACAAAAACAATTTTGAACATCAAACAAACAATACAGTTGACAACGAACAAAAATATATTAATGTTATTCAAGTGATGTTACTCAAAGTCAAGATACTCAGATTCCTGGTACTTCCGCTGAAACTCTAAACATTTTTGTATCGTCTCTCAGAACACATAAAGCTGAAATTTAACTGAATAAAATTGTTGTTGTATCTGATCGTATGAATTCGAATAAGCTATCAATATTAATTGATTTTGATGCTAGGCACTCGCAGATGTAGAAAAGAGGGCAATTGGTTTGGTGGTAACGCCGGCGAAACCGGGCCGCGCTTCAACTGAACGGGTCTCCGCTTTTGTCAGTGATGGTGCGGAACAGAGGAGAGAAATTTGGCGAGATAAAGCAGCATTCGCTAAGGGGGACACGGTCACGAGGAGTCATCGGCTCCGAGCCCGCTGAATGTGGAGCAAGTGAAGTTTTTCTCCTCCCGCCACGGGCAACCTGTCCACCATGAGCCATAGTCGCCGCGGGCCATAACACAAGCTGGTTTGCGTTTAAAAATACAAGCGACCGACGAAGGCACGGCAAATTCTCAAGCTGTATTGTAAATAGTGTATTCAAAAGACATATAGGTACTGCTCTTGAGAGTTATTCACGTTGCAATAACTGATTCATTAATGTACACTCGTAAAAACCGACCATTAACATAATTATGGTCTCGACGGCAGATAACGTGAGTGCGTAACGAGCTACTTTCTTCTGGCTCCGCCATTTAAGCGACAAAGCCATTGTTCGGCCGAGAAATGACCAAAATTGCTGATTATATTTTCGAAAGCACACCAAGTCCTTACGTAAGAGTTCAACGTGACACTTCGCGCGGAGGCGGGCGCGGGCCCGTTCAGCGCGCCACTTTCCTTGCGGCCAAATATTTGATTAGTTTTGTGTTTTTTACGCAGCCCTACTACTTATGCGAGTAATGCGTTGTACTCACTCGTACGAATTGTTTCCTAGTTATTAAAAAAAAAATCTTTTTCGTTGTCCTTTTTTTAGGTATAAGTCACTATGGCTATAGATTCACCACCTATTCCGTAGTGGGATTTAATCGTAACTGATGAATTGTGAGAGTGTGCTAGACTCCTGTGCTTACCTTTACCGAGATTATAAGCATGATGTTAGTTGGTTTTGTATTTTTTATGTTCCTTCCTTTTTTGAAACCTGTTTCTTTTATAAACTCTTACTACTACCACAATCTACTACTTATCCGATACAATATAAGATACGATATAAGTTAGGGAAACTCAATATTGATCCTACTTGTAAATTAATTATTTTAATTTCAAACAGGAATAAAAAATAACTCGATTATTTTTCACCCGTGAAAGCTGAAAGTTGGGATGAATTTGATGCTTGTATAAGGTTATCAAAACTTTAACTAACTTAATCCAACTTTTCGCTTAAACTGTTCAAAAGTGCATCGCCAAGTAGTTTATTTCGTTTTGATATGTATTATCATCGGTGAGGCAAAGGAATGTATAAATAAAAAAACACAAATAATCATTTTATTGGTATCATATAGTTACATAATTACCTATTATGTTGTTGGTCTACGTTTTATAATATGTAATTGTAACTCTAAATTCTTCTTATTAGTTGCACTCAAAACTTAGCTTTATTCGAGTGCATCAGCGAATTGTATATATTCCAAAATTTATGGGCTCTAGCAGCGTGCCATAGAGGTGAGAAATCTTTTAGAATTGTGACTAATTTACAGCATGAGACCGAATTCAATAGTAGATTCTGGTTAGAAATTCGGTCAATCATTGTACTCCAAGTTTTCGTAATTTAAACCTGTGACAGAAACCGGTCTTTTAGCCAACTAAAAAGATATTTCTTGTACTGCTCGCGTCAATCTGTACACACAAGATTAAAAAAAATTAAATACATTTCCCCTTCAGATCCAAGCTTAAGTTTTTATGATGCAAAATAATTGGAATTGAATTGCAACATTTTGTTACTATCCAAAGTATTATTTGAAGGATATCAATTCTTTTTAGTCCCATGAAATATCCTTATTCAAACTTACACCCAAATAGTTATGTCATTATAACTACGCTACCTATTGCACATCGCCTTTTCCTTAATTTATTTTAAATAGCGAAATGTAAAAATAAACACTAAGACATTGGCACATATATATTCCAGAGGCAAAGGTAACTTAAGAAAACTTCAAGGCAAATATTTAAAGAATACAATTAATAAATGAACACTACCGTTACACGACTACTAAAATAGTCAATTTTATTCTATAATTTGTAGAATAACGAAAAATCTCCTATTTGTAAAAAAATATGTGTTGTAAAAAGTCTCGTGACGTATAAATTGTGGTCAGTTATGCGTCTATGACTCTGTGAGGAATGAGAGGGGCGTGGAAGCGTTTACTTTTTGACAGCCAAATGCCGTTCAGGTCACGTGGTGCGGTTGTCAGTAGCGCGCGCGCAACGTTCGCGCCATATTTGAATCATACTACTCCGAACTTATACATACAATATTTTAGCACATATTTGACCTACTTATTGTTCTATAATGAATGTAGAAGAGGCAGTTTGTGAGGATATTTGGTATTCGATGCTTCCTGTGTATCAGTCAAGGTATCTGACGTGATATATATAGATATATATAATAATAATAACATTTGTTATTTTTATGTACCTGTTTATTAATCGTTGGCTTTTTAAATATCCAAAGTAAACACTGCTTTCTATAAGAATTACGCGTGAATGGCAGTTGTTGCCGAAATTCTTTACTGTCTATATTATTTGTCGCACTATTTTAATATTTTTTATATTATGATCTTAAAAATTCATTAGCTCAGATACATGTATAGGTAGGTACATCTGTACATAAAAATAACATTAATGTTGATAATAATCAGTAACAGAATATTATCTTATGATCAAGTTAAAATTTGTCTTTACATTGTAAAAATGTCATCAATTATATATTACAAATAGGTATTTATAATTATACAGATGTTCAATTCAGTCTTCTTATGTTAATGTTCACTGTTCATTTATCGAAATGAAAGATTACCATTATCACGTTGTTTTATTTAATATTTGCAGAGAATAGTTTTTTGTATACATTCCGGTAACTATAATTAAATTATATACAGAAGTATGGCAAGCTACTTTACGTTACGTGTAACAATTTAGGTACATTTCGTCTATATTAGAATTATTCACTAACTTACACGTTTAATACATTCGGAATTTCACTTTGTCATAGAAGAAACGTCTATTTAAAACATTTGAAAAGCATAACAAACTCTGTACTGAAGTCGATTGTGTACATTGTATCAATCAGTCATTGTGCCGCATGTGCCATGAGTGCGTACTACATACCTCCTATTCAACGTTCTGATGAATGTCAAAGGATGTTTGTATTTACGTCGACGGCAGCAGTGTGTCGAGTGTCGTTCAAAGAAGAATCTCGTTGACAAGCGCACCATTGGCGGGTCGACGACCTGCGGCTACGCTTTACATTTAGCGAACAATGATTTGGAGTGGCGAGGTGAATGGCCGCAGTCGGAGGGGCTGAGCGTGGGCAGTTATTGACCCATATTGGAGGTGAAATGTAGATCAGTGGGCGAGAGCGGCGAAATTCGCCGCGGAGTCGAGAGTCTGTGCACGGAACAGCCGCCGCGGCGTGGCCGCGCGCTGGCGCCGCGCGCGTCGTCCGGAGCGCCGCGGCTGTATTAGATGCCATCTTGAAATGTAAACCTCGTTAGAAAAGTAACATCCTTTTATACGTCGCATCCATGTAAGCAAGTATGGACGTTTAATTAAAGAAACTCGACGCCTACATGAGTAATCGACTCATGTTGCTATAATTAAATAACAATCAGTAAATTTTAAGATAACAAAGTTCATTATACAGCAAATAAAGTTAATGCGGGAACACGAGTATTTCTCTTTATGTGGTGTTTTCAATACACACTAGTAGATTCGGATTGATTGAGTTACGTGTGGAATTTGATCGCTAAAAATGGGTTACGTTTGCGGCTCCACGAAACAGTTAAATGCCTCTTTGTCCAGTTCCAGACACATAAAAATCCGTACTCGAGAGACGTGTTACAGCTGTGCGAATACTAAGCTATGTGGATAACGAAATTTGATATCAACATTCAATTACTTATAGTCGATTAAAATGTCACCGTAAGCTCACACCTGTTATCCCCGAAGAGGAAGGCAGAGGAGTGTAGTACGCTCAAAAGTTGAACCAAAAATTTAGTAATAGTAAAAAAAATATCTTCTGTATTCGTAATGATTATGATAATAATAAACTTATATAAAATAATAATTATTTTAACCCAGTGTTTGAGTGAGATAAAAATCTGCAACATAACATTAGGGTTGCCAAATTCGTACTTTTCCTATCTTTCCGTTTGGGAGCAACGAATAAAAAATGTTAGCATTGAGACACTGCTGTTATTTTAGCATCTCGGCAGATGTTTGCATATTAATTTAAAATGTAAATTTTTATGCACCATATTTATTTAATTAAAATAAATATTTAATAAATTTTTAGATACCTCTATGACTCCTCTAGGTGCTTAAACAGTTGGCTAAAAAATTATCTTTTTAGTAAAAAAATAAAAAACAAATTACCTATAAGCAACTATCAAAATTTTGACTTGTGGTCACTTACATAAATATTGACAGCCTTTCGAAATAATGGAAATGATGAAAATGTTGAAGTAATTAACTTAATCATGTAAATTCCTTAAAGGCGTGGTTGGTAGCTTTTAAAATAAACATTGATTTGTTTTAGTAGACCTAATTATTACAGCACTATTACATGGATCTCTAGAAAATATCTTCTTGACAGTCAGAAACGTATTGACAATTGTTCAAACACTATTCGTTTTGACAATATCTAACAATTTAATAGATTAGTACGTTTACTGCTTTAACGTGTGATAAAATTTTTCGTTTGCTGTTCACACATTATCACGTACTAGATTATAATCATAATAATCCGTCCAAATTATCGTTATAGATAAACGTAATAAAACTATAAAAGAAATATGCTTGGTAATAATAATATAACTGCGCGATACGCAAGTGCATAAACTATTTATTAAATTTCAAAGCAGAAGGTAACTTACATTGTTTTATGTGAATTTCGTATATACATAATATGGTCTATATGTCAAATAAATACTCTAACTACGATACACTATGACACTAAGTTCATATTAATGTTACTTTGTTTGTAATTCTGGAATCTATAAACGCAAAAATATGTTCGTGCTGATTAATTCGGATAATGTTAAAAAACAGCGTATAATAAGGTACATCTGCAAGTTGTTACATATACTGTTTTTTTTTAGTTTGTACCTAATTTATTAGTTACATATTTCTTGTTAGTTGTTAATGTTTACGACGATGCTCGTTATGGTTATAATTTGTACTTATAGTTAGTCTCAGCTTAAACAGTGCTGAGATTGCTCGAGCTATCTGCTCTCAGAATTCACTTCAACTGAGATGCGCATTGTTTACAAATAACAAGGATAAGTCAACGATCTTTTTCGTAAGCAAATAATTACACTTAGCTGTTATTGCCTGTTTAGTTGCCTCTTCAGAGGTCTTGGGTTCAAATCGCGTGTTAAGAACTATTACATTTAAATAACTTAGATTTCGTAGTAGAAGTTCGGACGTAAACCTAACAGGTGATACGTGGGATAGTATTACACTCCTCTGCCTACCTCTTCAGGTATTATAGGCGTGGTATTCCGAAATTTACTTAGACGCATCCATTTAATTAAATACGAACCAACTGTTTGAGAAGTGTTCTTTAAAAAAATGCTGCGTCGTGCGAATTGTTGGTAAATCGACAAGTAATTCCATCGTCACGTTTGTTGAATGCGGCATCAAGATGTGGCGCAGTCATGTCTGACCGCGCTCGTGACACGCTCCGTGTGTCTGTTTGATGCGCGGTAACCGATAGGAACCCTCAGTGGGCACCTACATGTGGCTCGCTTTGCATCTATGATAATCTTCAGATTTGTCTCTTGAACCTTATGCACTTTTGTATACAATAGAAAATGTCTTAATTCATTAATGCCTACTTTCACTCAGTTATTCGTGTTCAAAAAGGTATGTTTTAATTGTATATAATATCACGTCTAGTGTGTGTATTATATGTAGTGTGTATTAATGTGGGAGTTTTTTTTTTCATATCGTCTGTAAATTTTAAATGAGTTTAACAGTACACTTTAATTACATGCAGTTAAACAGAACTTTTATGTTCTCTTGTTGCATCGCATTACGTGTTTATCCTGAAGTAATTAAGAAAATAACGTTACAATAAATATTATATACTTTCTACATTGCGTTCTTTAATTTCAATTTGTAGTCTATAAATAAGAGATACACGTGAACATGTTCTTGAAATAATTTGATTACCATCGAACAGCGTATACGAGGTTCTGGTTCGATTGACCCGCAGCTAGCCGGGGGGTGTCATTATAATTTAATCTGTAAAAATTCGACAAAAACATTTTCATTTCGTTGAATTACCATAGAATGCAGAATACGATAGAATTCATTGCAACAATATTTTATATTAAAATTTGATGTAGCTATATGTACGTACGTATGTATGCACGTAGATATGTTGTTGATCGTGTTGGTTGCAAGCGGGACTGCCGATCGGGTTCAAATCCTAGGTCGAGTGCTATTTATTTATTCATTTATTCTTTCGTAACACCTTATACTAATGGATACAAGGGCGTACTTAATGCTTAATGGCATTCTCTTCCAGTCAACCCTGGGTGAAGAAGAGAAGATGAGGTAGGTGCATACCAAAATATGTATATCAAACAAAATACATACAATAGTAGATAAATAATATACAATCCATACATACACATAGTACATATACAGATAAATATATGCATATAATACATACAAGTACATATAACAAGTACTATCGATTTTTTCTACATTTAATTTACTAATATAAGATCGGAGTCCATAAATGTGTCCAGTGTATATTAGTATGCGCTTCATATACTCTATAATGGGAAGTAAACGTAACTGGTGGTACGTGCGAACGCACTACACCTCCGCCTACCTCTTAAGGGATTACACGCGTGAAGATTTAGGTACCTACAGTAGTTCCTCAAACTAAAAGTCCGTTTGATACGCCCCACAGTTCTATACATATAGCGTGTATGATAACAGCACTTACTCATACTTAAGCACAATCGGGATGTTCAGTGACCGCGTCGAGTGTACTTTATTTACGTGATCCATTGCGTTGGAGCTCGTTACCTAATGGGCCTTCATGCTCGACTTAAGTATCGCTACGTACTTGCACTCGGCTCTTTGTCAGGGTCTGCTTTTACTGCCTTTCGCATGTATGTACATATCTATGTGCATTGGTCTAATATATGTATAATTTGTTAAGTGCTTTCTTTATGCGTGTTGGTTTGTGACCAAGTGAAAACTTGGTTTGTAACAAATGTTAAGTCGAATATGTATTTTGTTATATCTTTAGTGTTTAGGTTTAATTTTGTTCTGCTGCGCATTATAAGTATAACCGCAATAGTGGATGAATGTTTTTCATAAACAAAGGGTTTTTCCAAAGCGGCAAAACGTTTAGATGTGACTCCGGTATCGATTGCCGGTCCCGAGAACGCTGCGAAGCGGACAGTTCTAATTATAGATCGTAGGTACGCCGGCAAGCGCTTTATGTCTCGTCGCACAAGGTTACTACAGCGAGGAAATTATTTCTAGACGGCTTTCCGAAAGCGGTTAGAAGAAAGTACTTTTACTCGGAGAGGAGCGATGTGGCACAGTTTCCACGCGACGCGCGGCCGCCCGCGTCCACCGCTGCCGCCTCGCGGCTTTCCAACTCGATCGGCGAATTTAACAAGCCGCTGATTGCGCCCGGCGCGGGGAGGCCCGGGACTAATGGATGGGCTGTATCCTCCGGATGGACTTGCCATGTGAAGACTGCGTACACGTTTCTTTCACCGCCGCGCCATAAGCGCCCGCATGTGCAGTATATTCATGATACGTATGAGTCAATTAAAGGAAATGTTGGGTAAAATATACCGCATATTAAAAGTATTGATTGTAGTGTAGAATAACACAATTATTTAAATACTCATCATTTTTAGCGATCGATTTAATATTTTTAGAATTCCCCTTGAGAGAACTTTGTTTGCTGGATTCTTTAAATTTACATTCAAAATAAATAAAACTTTTTAAATATGAAATGCTGCTATACAACAATGAATCGACAATTAGTACTTATGCTATATACAACTATATTTATCAATATCTTCATTATCCAAATTATATACTTATGTATTTATAGCTACGTAGCTTATCGATGAGTATACTTGAGTTTTCTTGTACAGAATTCTCGGAAATTTGAAAAATTATTATTAACTCTTGGGACTTACGCAAATGGATATGAGTAAATCGATGTGTGTGTTGACTTTTTATGTAAAGAAATTAGCAAATAATCACGAGAAGACGCTTTCGCCCGCGGACGTCTGCAACTAGCCTTCCCTAAATGGATTGGGGCTATTACGAACACACATATTTATGTGTTAGTTATGACAACTAGTATTAGTAAAATGAACTGTAAAAATAAGAATCTTCTTATACCTTATTCTTATATACCTTCTTCGTATATACCTCCGTTCTCCTTCCTCACGCATAGTGAAGAATTAGTATTCGCACTGCTTAAGTCTGTTCGGACGTGTTACCATTGGAGCCTAAACGATCGCCTCCAGAACTAACGTCCGACCGGAAACTACTCGCTCTATCCCGAAATACAAATTGTTTCAACAACATCTGCTCCACGACGGAAACAATTGTACCAAAGGTACGTACAGTTCTAGGCGTGTCGTACACATTCGTATATGTACCGAGTGCCCATAAATTGTACCGATGAATTAGCTATTTTTTTATCTATTAAGTATAGACTAGCACTAAGCAGTATGCGGTCAATGACGATAATAGAATAAGTATTTCAGATTTGTAAGGATAAATACTGGATTCCGCACTGGGTGCCTTCTGCGTACTGGGTGATATTTATCACGACATAATAAATTTTTGATGACCAATTCCGTCGTCATATTCACTTCGTTTATAATACGATAAAATTTAACAACAAATTAAAACCGCCATAAAGATTAAATATAATAACGAGTGTATACGTGTGATGAGACGGAAATAAATGTCATTAACGTTTATGGTAGGATTTGGTAGTTCGATATTGGGAATACAGCCACCGGCAATTCAACTGATAATCGATAATCGTTGATATTCCCGAACAATACTGATATAAAAAGCGGGCTTTCTTTTTGTCATTCAGTTTACATAGAATATTTGTCGACGCAAGGTGAGTTTACTTTTACCTATGTTCATATGTGGGAATCTTTGATGTGAATTAGTTACCCTGAGTAACCGGCAGTGGATTGCCAATGATCAGTAAAGTTAAGCAATGTACCGCGTTGTAAGCTTGTGGATTTTTTTAGGACGAAATGTTTATGAGCGATTCTCGCGCAACAGTCTTGCGAATGAATTAAATACTTTTCCTAGACGA
Organism: Mysoria ambigua; assembly: GCA_018245875.1. Classification (NCBI taxonomy): domain Eukaryota; kingdom Metazoa; phylum Arthropoda; class Insecta; order Lepidoptera; family Hesperiidae; genus Mysoria; species Mysoria ambigua. Next base: position 18,446 of record DWEI01000741.1, read on the forward strand.
TTGTCATCCTGATGAACCTTTGGTATAGCCAATTGGACTTGTCTCCAGAGCACTAGTGGAAAACACCCGTGATATATTGGCTTATATCGTGTTGCTACGAATCGAATAGAAAATTCTACGGAGCAAGCTGCAAATCAAAAGCTTTCATAGATTGATTCTGATATACGATACGTTTGGTCAGTCATAACTATTCAAAATCAAAAAAAAAATTATTTAGTGCCTAGTGTGTACATTATAGAACCGCATGATATTATAATGTTAAAATAAATTTGGTACTCGCTGACAATATTTAATTATTTTACAATTTGTTTCAGAATCAAACAATGAAATTCCTAATTGCTCTTGTGGCCCTCGTGGCCGTGGCCGCCGCCAACCCCTTGCCTCTCGTGCAGATCATCGTCAATGTCGACGCATCAGGCCGCCCCGTCCCCAACCCGGTAGAGAGTGTGATCATTCAACCTCCGTCAATCGATAAGCCAATTGTGGACGTGCCCGCCGACATCGTCGTAGTGCCAAACCCAGTGCCGCCGGCGCCTGAACGACCCATACCTGAACCCGTCGAGATCGGAGTCCCCATCCTGCCCGTGATTGTGCCCGAACCCGTCGAGATCGGGGTCCCCGTCCTCCCCGTGATTGTGCCCGAACCCGTCGTACTTCCACAGCCCGTCCTCCCCGACGTCATCGTGCCCGCCCCCGTTGCCCTGCCTGAAACCCTGAACTAATCGAATAGCTGAATTTTTCCATATCATACCAGTGTTGATGACTCATGTCTTAAATATGGATTATAAGAGCAATTATAAAAACTAAGTCTAATATGTTTCTTTCTTGTCCACTTCAACACAACATTTGTGTTTTAACAATTTGTAATTAACATATGTGTTTTAACAATTTGTAATTAACAAAATTAAATACATTTTTAATTACAATAAGTGTTCAAACGTGATTTAATTAAAGTAAATGGTATCTACTAAAAAATAAATATATCTACATATTATCATCAGAATAAAATGAGAGTCAAACAGATCAGTCAACCTCGACGGCTTCGTTTATAACCGGTTATTTCTTCATATTGCTAAACGGCACAATACCTAACGTGCACATATGATAACAGTATTCTTGTTGCTATGGGATTTTTTAATCAGAGGCGATTTTTGTGTGAATAAATGATTCATAAATATTTGAAAGTCCCGTTTATTTATATATTAATAATGACTGCAATTTGCGTGG